>JAPQNM010001763.1:20000-32500 GCA_029783475.1 Metacarcinus magister | reverse complement strand
GAGAGAGAGATATCAAAATTTAAATACCATAAGTATATGTATAGTTATAAGTTTTCATTAGGTATTGACACACACACACACACACACACTTACACTCACACACATACACACACACACACACACACACACACACACACACACACACACTATATATATATGTATATATATATATATATATATATATATATATATATATATATATATATATATATATATGTCAGGGCCGAGGTGAGTACCAATTAATATTATCTTTTTATAGAGTTGTGGGGAAGAAAAATCATGGAGTATGATACCCCGAATATATTTACACACACACAAATAGCAAACAATAGGCTAGAAGCCAAAATAAATCACCAACGACGAACTGCTCGTAAACAATTACCAGAGCAGGGGGATGACACCCAAATAACTCCCTGTACAGCTGTTTTGAGGGTGAGATGCGTGACAGCAAAACTCGGCAACGTAGATTGCTCCTCAGACAGCAGGAAGGGTCGAATGGTGTAGGTACAGTTCAAGGGCACACTGGAAGGGAGCCCAAGTCTCCAGAAATGCCTTCGGAATGTTGAGAAACCAGCAGCAGGTGGTCAGGTGTGAGAGCTGAGGCGTTCTGTCCTTCTCCAAGCCGGTGGCATGGAGCTTGGCTCGGTTAGACTACCCCCCTACCCCTGGACAAGGGGGTGGGGTAGTGGCGGGGAAGCCGGTGAACAAGCGCCGGCAGACGAGAGTGGTAGTTCAACCACTAATTAGGGGAAGACGAGGCAGGTGCAGTTCCTCACACATGCCCCCACTAAAACATCTGCTGCACAGCTGATGTCGAAGAACTGCAGCTGACCAGGAGACATAAACAAACTTATAATATACTTGAGTGCAGGAAACAAAACTTGTAAAAGACTGGAGTGCAGGAAAACAAAATAAAGAAAAGCTATTGCCGGCTGAGAAGATCGGCTCCAATGTTGTCTGTCCCGGCAACATGAACAACCTAAATTTATAGGGTTGAAGACCTAAAGCCCATCGTAGTACTCTATCATTTTTACCTTTGAATTTCTGAAGGTATATTAGAGACTTGTGGTCTACTTCAAGGATAAATGCCTTACCTCGAAGATAGAAGTCAAACCTATGAATGCCGAATACGATGGCCAGGCATTCCCTCTCGATAATAGAGTATCGTCGTTCCCGATCCAGTAGTTTCCGGCTGGCGTAAGAGATGGGATGAGGACGATCATCATGGTACTGTAGGAGTACAGCACCTAATCCATAGTTTGAAGCATCGGTACGTAAGACGAAGGTCTGGCTGGGGTCCGGAAGACGCAGAATAGGTCCCGAAGTCAAGGCTTGCTTCAGCAGCTTGAACCGTTCAAGCAGATCTTCAGTCCACTGGAGGGGATCCCGTACCGGCTTCTTCAACAAGTCAGAGAGGGGGCCGGTAAGCTCAGAGGCCTGAGGAATGAAAGCTTTATAAAATGATATCAAACCTAGGAAACTCCGGAGTAACTTCTTGGTGGTAGGAGGAGTCATGGAGGTGATGGCAGTCAACTTGCCAACTTGTGGTTGAAGATGGTCGTGGGACAAAACAAATCCCAGATAGTTGATGGACTCTGCTCCAAACCGGCACTTTTTAAGTTTGACAGTCAGACCGTTTTGTTATAGTCTATCTAAAACAGACTTGAGGGCAGAGATGTGAGTGGGCCAATCAGATGAATACACAAAAATATTATCAAAATAAAAAGAAACATTGGCCAAGCCAGCAAGCACAATCCTCATTAAGCGAATATAAGTGGCACAGGCCGTAACAAGACCAAAAGGCATCCGAGTAAATTCCATCAGGCCCTTGTGAGTTGGAAACGCAGTGAAGCGTCGAGCTTTGGCAGAAAGTGGAACCTGGTAATATGCCTTACTCAAATCTAGCTCTGAGAAGAACTCAGCACCAACGAACTTATGCAGTTCTGTCTCAATACTGCAGGATGGTTCAGCATGGAAAATAGTAACTGAGTTGAGTAACCTGTAATCAATGGCCATCCGATACGTACCGTCGGACTTCCTGACCATGATAACCGGAGAGCAGTATGGAGAGGTTGAAGGTTGGATGATTCCTTGACTCAATAGTTGCTCAACCTCTTCCTGGTAGTAGTGCTGGAGATGGATTGGCACCGGGTAGATCTTCGCTTGTATTCTCTCCGTTGTAGTGAGGGTGATGTCGTGCTCGACAGTCTTGGTGCAGCCAGGTTGATCCGAAAAAGTAGACTGGTATGTGAGAAACAGGTCTTCAACCTGAGCAGACTGGTTCCAAGTGAGAGCAGGACTAATGACAGGTTATTCAGCATTAGTTGGACCATCAGGTCCACTTGTCTTTCTTCTCTTTCTCTTTCCTTCTCAGCTTGTCTTTGTCTTTCTTCTCTCTCAGCTTGTCTTTCTTCCCTTTCGTTTTTCTGTTGTTCAAGGATCCACTGGCCAATTTCCTTGCCCTGCAGACCGAGGGTTTCACCCTGCTCTTTCAGTTCTTGAAAGGAAGACATGGAGAAGACCACACAGAGAACACAATACAAAAAACAAAAAATTGGACAACATCTCACGTGCAAAATCTGGCAAAAGCAAGAGTTTGACGGCAGTCAAAACACTCATATAACATTACTCCCGGGCCTCAGGCAGCAACGGCGCGAAGCAGCGACTTACAGATAACAACCCACAATCTGTAGAATGATAATAAATAATTGGTAGTTCTTATCCTGGCGAGGTCGCCAATATGTCAGGGCCGAGGTGACTACCAATTAATATTATCTTTTTATAGAGTTGTGGGGAAGAAAAATCATGGAGTATGATACCCCGAATATATTTACACACACACAAATAGCAAACAATAGGCTAGAAGCCAAAATAAATCACCAACGACGAACTGCTCGTAAACAATTACCAGAGCAGGGGTATGACACCCAAATAACTCCCTGTACAGCTGTTTTGAGGGTGAGATGCGTGACAGCAAAACTCGGCAACGTAGATTGCTCCTCAGACAGCAGGAAGGGTCGAATGGTGTAGGTACAGTTGAAGGGCACACTGGAAGGGAGCCCAAGTCTCCAGAAATGCCTTCGGAATGTTGAGAAACCAGCAGCAGGTGGTGAGGTGTTGTCAGGTGTGAGAGCTGAGGCGTTCTGTCCTTCTCCAAGCCGGTGGCGTGGAGCTTGGCTCGGTTAGACTACCCCCCTACCCCTGGACAAGGGGGTGGGGTAGTGGCGGGGAAGCCGGTGAACAAGCGCCGGCAGACGAGAGTGGTAGTTCAACCACTAATTAGGGGAAGACGAGGCAGGTGCAGTTCCTCACAATATATATATATATATATATATATATATATATATATATATATATATATATATATATAAAGGTAAATGGCGAAGTAGGAGGAAAAATCTGGGTGGTGTCAGGTCCCTAGGGGACCTGAGAGGATTAACAGGGGTCTGCCCTCTCATCCCCCCAGCCCCACTATACAGATCACCAAAATGAATCCAAACTAATGACGCTCCACCCATCATTTCAGGAGCCATTCTCAGGGTGAGGGGGGCAGGAAAGGCGGGGCATCGTCCGTCTTCGATTTTTGAGTAGAGTTTAGTAAACGGGTGCACGTCTGCCACATACCCAGTGGAGGCTTCTGTTCCACAGGGCTTGGTTCTGGGTCCCATCATGTGGAACATTTACCTGAATGTCCTCCTTCAGAGCCTCTCCGTGGTATCGGCCTATGCCGACGACTGCACCCTCTCCCACTCCTTCAACAGGCATGAGGCTGCGAACGTGATAGATGCCACCAACCGCCAACTTGGTGACATCCTGGCTTGGGCTAGAAAATGGCAAGTTAAATTTGCTGCTGAGAAGACCCAGGCCATGGTAATATCACGTTCGAGGGAGGACATCAAGCTGTTGGAGGGAAAGCTGAGATTCGGGGTCGACACCCTCGAAATCAAGGACTCCATCAACATCCTGGGATTGGAGGTTGACTCAAGACTCAGCTTTCAGCGCCAACTGGAGATTGTGGCGCACCGGGCCTCCCTGAGGGTGACACTCCTGCGTCGCGTGAGGCACCTGCTTGACGATGATGGCCTCCTGATACTGTACAAAGCTCAAGTGAGGCCTGTCATGGAGTACAGTCCCCTCGCCTGGATGAGCAGCGCCCAGGGTCACCCCACGCTGCTGGACAAGGCTCAGAGGCGAGCAGAGCGCCTCATACAGCAAGTCCGTGACTAGCAGCAGCTGCAACAGTCACAACCCCACCACCAGGGGCAGCGGTAGCAGCGTCAGCGGCAGCAGCATCGGCGGCAGCAGCAGCAGCAACAGCAGCAGTGGCGACAGCAGCAGCAGCAACAGCTACAGCAAGGATTGTGGCAACAACTGCAGCCACAACAGCAACACCAGCGCCAACACGACACTCCCGGTCCCGCCTGTCATTTGGACGGCCTGGAGCACCGGAGAAGAGTTGGTGCCCACACAGTGCTGCACACGGCGCAGGTGAAGCACACACCACCACTTGACAGCCCTGAGGGTCCCATGGAGGAGATACCAGCACATCACGAGGACGGTGGTGTCAAATGATCTCCTCCTGGATGTCCCGCGGACCCACACAGCCAGCTGTCAACGCGCTTTCACCTGGGCTACAGCAACACTGTGGAATGCCTTCACAGCTGACGTTCTAGTCCATGAAATGACAACTCAGCAAGTGAAGGCAGCGGCCCACTCGTGGTGTCGCACACACCCTCCTTAAGTGCCGCCAAAACAAAAAAAAAGACAGCTCATTGTGTGCATCTCCATTCAGAAACAGGCTAGCTTTCAGATAGAAGTTCTCCCGAAGGAGGGCCTCTTTAGCTAGCGTCATGTAACTGGTATATATCTTTTATAACCACCTATATATATATGTTATGTTAACTTTGTTTAAATAAAAAAAAATAAAAAAAGAGAGAGAGAGAGAGAGAGAGAGAGAGAGAGAGAGAGAGAGAGAGAGAGAGAGAGAGAGAGAGAGAGAGAGAGAGAGAGAGAGGCTAGTACAAAATGAGAGAAGTGGTATTGTAGCCGCTGTGACCTGAGCTGCCCCCACGCGACCTCCTGCCACGCCTGCACCTGTCCGGTGTTGCCAAGCCTCTCTCTTCCCAAAAAATTCAATTTACAATCGATTTGCATCCATTCTAAGGCCATTTGGAGGGAATGTACAGGTAAAGTGGAGTGAAGTAAAGTGCCAAGTGACCTGAAAAAAGTGTTCACGAGTGACCAAGTGATACTTTTTTATTGACTGTGTTGTAACTTGAGGTTAAAGCCGACTCAGTCACTCACCCACTCTGCTTGGCTTCCTTAATTCCCCGGAGAGCTCACTCTACACAGCCTCCAGCCTCCACCTACCCCCTCCCACCCACCTCTCTCCTTCCCTACCCCATGTCAGCCATCACACACCGCCTTATTGCCAGGCGGGAATTACCTGGATATCAACCACATAAATGATGTGTAGTGTGTGGTAAAGCAACGCTAAAAACTTCACACGTAAGGTGTGAGGAGGAAAGCTGTCCCAACCTGTGTCACACTAATTGTCTGGATGGCATCCCAGTATACAGGTGTGACTACACTGAGCAGCTGCGTGCACAGGCTAACATTTTAGACTCCGTGACCCTTGTTAGCGAGGAGACAGACACACCCTCCCAGCTAATCCCATGCGGACAGGGGCACCTCACAGACTAGGAGAGTGAGGAGAGGAATCACTGGCAAGAACTGGATAAGAAAGAGCTCATCTCGCTGGTTTAGAAACTCACTGAGAACGATTCCCGTAAAAATATTATGATTAAGTCCCAACAGGAAGACCTGGACTTGATAATACAGAATAGGGAGGTATTTGCCTCGGCCCTCAAACTTGTTGACAGACTAGAGGCCTCCAAACAGCGTCAGACACAAGTGACAACGTGCTCACAAGCTGTCAGTGCTCTCTCAGATGCCATTGACGAGCACTGGGAGGAAGTCTGCCAGGATTCTGAGACCTGGAGGAAGTGGTGGGAATCCGGGAAGCCGAAGCAGCTACGATACACTGCCTGGCCTGCCGCGCCTCTCACTCCCCCAGAAAACAACCTGCCATCCATCACCTCTTCCCCCACAGAGGCGGCCGACCCCTCCCCTACACCTCCCATCCAACCTATCACTCCTGTCACCACCACCACCACCTCTACCAACACAGAGGCGTCCGACACCTCCCACACCACCCACCCCACCTGTCTCTCCTGTCACTACCACCACCCCCACCACAGAGACGTCCGACCCCTCCCCTACACCTTCCACCCCACCTGTTTCCCTTGTCACCACCACCACCACCACCTCCACCGCCTCACAGAGTGACACTGACGAAAGCAGCGACACCAGGGAGGGTACCAGCTCCAGACAGGATCGAGGTACCGGCCCCTCGCAAACTCCACCCTCAACCTCCCCGGGCACCACTATCCCAGGGAATAATAATATACAAAAAAGGGAAGCAACAAGAGAGGTGTAAAAACGCGAGAGGTGAGCGCGTCCAGGCAACCCACAAGTCGCCAGGACACCAGCCAGGCACGGAGGCAGGCCAAAGCGAAGGTGTGCAGTTACTGCACACGAAAAGGCCACACTGTTGTGGCCTGCTCCGCACGTAACTCAGATATACGCCAGGAGCTGCTACTGAGACAAGTCCTTACGGAGGGAAGGTATTTAACAACCCCTCTCCCGCCTGAGCACCGCCGATCACCTCGCTATCCTGTCCACCATCAGCCTCCCCCCAGCACGTGATGAGGAGCACCACCGCACCATATGGCTGTGGGAGCATGCGGACTGGCAAGCCATGCGGCGTGCTCTGACCGACATAGCTTGGGACACCACGCTGAGCGAGCAGGTGGCGGAGTAGCTGTATGTTTTAAGGAGGGAGTGCAGGGCCAGCACCTCGACGTGGACACACCGCCCCAGATGGAGGTGATGTTCTTCCGGATAGTGCTGGAAGACCGCTCTGCCCTTCTGCTGTGCGCCATGTATCGCCCGCCACGCCAGGGACCCGCCTCGCTGCAGTACCTCACCGAGACCCTGGACGAGTTGATGTTGGCGCACCGCCGCAGGCACGTCATGGTGGTGGGTGACCTTAACCACCACCTGGAACAGGGTGCCTACGAGAACCTCCTAACAGTGCAGAGTCTAACGGATCACGTAACCTTCCCTACGCACGAAAGAGGAGGGACACTAGATCCTGTCATTTCAGACCTCCAAGAGGACACTCTCCGCTGTCACCAGCTGGGACTCGTAGCGAGCTCGGATCACCACGCTGTCCTGACCCAGGTGGATTTGGGAGTGGCTCGAGATGAGGCCACCTCCCGCACTGTCTGGCTGTGGGAAAAGGCGGACTGGGAATCCTTGCGACGTGACCTGAGGCACACGGCGTGGGAAACTCTACTGCAGGGCGGGGCGGACAGTATGTCACGAGCCCTGACTTCACGTCTCCTGGCCCTCCAGAGAAGACATGTTCCACACCGTAAATACACCACCAGACCAACGGACCAGCCATGGTTTGGTTACCGTTGCCGTGTTGCTGCCAAGGCCAAGTACTCTGCGTGGCTCCGATACAAGCGAAGCCCGACTCGGCACAACAAGGACCTGCATCGGACGGCCTGCAAGAGGATGGTGGCAGAAAGCAAATGAGCCATGAACAAATGGGAGGAAGACCTGCGCCGCAAACTGAGAGGCCCGGGCATGGGAAACAAGACTTGGTGGTCCCTGGTCAAAGAGAAGCAGGGAATCAGCCGCCAAGACTCCATCCCGCCCCTATCCAAGCAAGACGGAACAGTGGTCACCAGCAGCAAGGAGACGGCCCAGCTGCTGGCTAACCTCTTCGCTAAAAAGATGAAAGTGGAGACCCCAAGCAGCCCCCGCCTCGTCTGAAGCAGTAGTGCGAGGAGACTGTCACCAAGGTGGAGGTAACGCAGACGCAGGTTAAACAGCTGTTGCGGGGGCTGGACACCAAGAAAGCCACCGGCACTGACGATGTCAGGTTGCACTTGCTGAAACAGAGCTGTCTGCCCCTCTCACCACGGTGTTCACAGCCTGCTTGCGGGAAAATATCTGGCTTTCAATGTGGTAGGAGGCTAGGGTGGTTCCCGTACACAAGAGGAGCTCCAGATCCGACCCAAAAAACTACAGGCCCATCTCCCTGCTGTCTGTAGTGGGGAAAGTATTTTAGAGGATCGTGGCACAGGTAGTCTGTCGGCACCTTGGAGAAAATTACCTCCTCTCGAATCAACAGTTCGGGTTCAGACCTGGACGGTCCACCTCAGATCTGATGATGCTCCTCACAAAAAAGTGGCAGGACTCTCTTGATGACGGCCATGACACTATCGTGGTGGCCCTGGACATAGCGGGTGCCTTTGACAGGGTGTGGCACGGAGGCCTGCTGGAAAAACTCCGTGCAAAAGGCATCCAGGTTGACCTGCTGCTGCTTCTGGAGAACTACCTGCAAGGAAGAACCCTCAAGGTCGTCGTCAACGGGCAAGCATTTGAATCCCTGTCAGTTGAAGCATCAGTGCCACAGGGATCCGTGCTTGGGCCTGTCCTGTGGAACCTCTACATAGATGATCTTCTCCGGAAGCTGCCAGCAGTCTCAGCTTACGCTGATGACTGTACCCTCTCTTGCACCTACCGACGTCAGGATAGTGAGCGAGCTGCTGATGAGATCAATCAGCAGCTTCGCGTTATACAGGAGTGGGGTACACGCTGGCAGGTGACCTTTGCACCGGAGAAGACACAGGCAATGGTGATCTCTCGGTCCCCTGCCGCCAAACTAGCAGCTGAGGGGAAGCTGTGCTTCAATGATGTTCCTCTCCCACTCCAGGAAACCATCAAAATTCTGGGAGTAGAGGTGGACCGAGAGCTGCGGTTTGATGACCACATCAAACACATTGCCCAAAAAGCCTCCTATGGAGGATGGCCGGTTTCCTCAACAAAGGGGGTAAACTCTTGCTCTATAAGGCCCAGATACGGCCTTACTTAGAGTATGGTGCCCTCTCGTGGATGTCGTGTGCATCGTCCCACACCAGGAAACTGGACAGCATCCAGCATCGAGCCTTACGACTGGTGGATGCTGCAGACCCAACAACCCAGCCCGAGTCAGCGAGTCCCCTTGACTCACTGGAACACCGCAGGGATGTCGCAACGCTAGTAGTGTTCCACAAGGCACAGGTACAGGGAGTGCCACACCTGACTGGATTAGGCCAGCCTCCACGAGTTGCCACGCGGAACACGAGAACGGTGCTCGCTAGTGGTGACAGTGTTGAGGTGCCGTATTCCCGTGCCAGCCTGCACCAACACACCTGTGTGGGCCGCATCTCCAGGATGTGGAACATTTTTACGGCCGCCGTCCCTCACACCCAAGTGATGAACACTCATAGTGTCAAACAGGCGGCCAATACCTGGAGACGGTCACAACCCACCCCACTGACGCTGGTAAAATTGTGACAGTGAACCGATACCACAATGCCAGAAAAAATGCACTGAAACTGGTGGTTTTTTGTATGTGTAGTGAGGTGCAGTGAGGTGCTGTGAGGTGCAACATGTATATTGTATGTATTTATATGTAATTGTATATATTTATATGTAATCTTATATTTAATGTTTAATTTATTAATGATTGCCCTTAAGATAGGCAGAACACGACAGTTCACCTTTGGGCAAAACGATCTATATAAGTTTAAAGAAGGAAAAGAGACAGAGAGAGAGAGAGAGAGAGAGAGAGAGAGAGAGAGAGAGAGAGAGAGAGAGAGAGAGAGAGAGAGAGAGAGAGAGAGAGACGTGGAAGTGTGGCGGTTGTCCACACAACAAATGAAGGTTGCCACCCACTTGTGGCTCCATCTCCACCCTCCATAAGACACTCATATGTGATGTATATTTGATGTAATATTTTAAAATTTTTTAAAATGTTTTTTAAATAATTGCTAATGACACAAGTAATTTTAGCATGTAGACCCATCAACTGTATATATGTCAGTACATAAGTTTAAATAAAATTTTAAAAATTTTAAATGAGAGAGAGAGAGAGAGAGAGAGAGAGAGAGAGAGAGAGAGAGAGAGAGAGAGAGAGAGAGAGAGAGAGAGAGAGAGAGAGAGAGAGAGAGTGAGAGCAAGAGCGAGAGAGAGAGAGAGAGAGAGAGAGAGAGAGAGAGAGAGAGAGAGAGAGAGAGAGAGAGAGAGAGAGAGAGATTATGGATTATGTGGGCACCTCCGATCACCTCGCTATCCTGTCCACCATCAGCCTCCCCCAGCACGTGATGAGGAGCACCACCGCACCATATGGCTGTGGGAGCATGCGGACTGGCAAGCCATGCGGCGTGCTCTGACCGACATAGCTTGGGACACCACGCTGAGCGGGGACCCGCAGCAAGACGTCACCACCATCACCACCATCCTCCACACCTTACAGCAGCAGCATGTACCACACCGAGCTTACACAACAAGCCCTAAAGACCAGCCCTGGTTTGGTTATCGGTGTCGTGTTGCTGCTGAACGAAAGTACAACATCTGGAGGAGGTACAAAAGGCGCCCCAACCTACAAAATAAGGCTTTGCACAGAGCAGCGTGCAAAGCTATGACGAGGACGGCAAAGTGGGCAAAGGCTAAGTGGGAGGAAAATTCGAGGAGGTTGTTGTCCTCTAACCAACTTAACCCCAAGCAGTGATGGAGCCTCGTAAAAGAGAGACAGGGCGTCGCCTCCCACGAGCGCATCCCAGCCCTGAACAAGCCTGATGGCAGTCTTGCTGTCACAAACCAGGAAAAAGCCGATCTCCTCGCCCAGAAATTCAGTGCCAAGATGAGGACACCAGAACCTGACAGGCTGCTCCCCGCCCTTCCACGACTTGGTGACTCATGCCTGGACACTATTATAATCACTGAGGAGGCTGTTAAGAGGCAACTGAAAGGAGCCAACACCAAAAAGGCGCCGGGCTCAGACGACTTGAGCCCTCATCTACTCAAACAAGAAGAGAATAAAACGGTGAGTTTAACTGCACCGGGTGTGAGACATATAATGTTAGTAAGAGAGAGAGAGAGAGAGAGAGAGAGAGAGAGAGAGAGAGAGAGAGAGAGAGAGAGAGAGAGAGAGAGAGAGAGAGAGAGAGAGAGATCCTCCTCCGGTGGAGGAGGATCCCGACGACGGCGTGAACGACCTGAGGAAGGAGGAGCTCGTGAGGCTTGTGAGGAGTATCCGTAAGGACCTGGCTGGCGTGAAGAGTCAGTTGAACAACCTTGTTGACAAGCAACAAAAACTGGTGGAGGCGCTGTCTGTAGTGGACACGATTCTTGCTATACGCTCCAGGGAAGGAATAATACAGTGCACAGTTGCGTGTTCAGCCAAACCTTACAGAATTAACGGTGAAGGTGAGACCTCCATAAACCAACCGGCCTCTAGCGGCTCCTTGTCTTCTCATTAGATTACAGTCGACAGTGAGTGCGACCCCTCATCACCTCCTGACTCTCCTCAGCCCCTATCCCTACCTCCCTCCTCATCCAACATACCTGACCCTCCCACCCCATCCTCTCTTCCTCTTCCCTCCCCTCCCAACACCACCACCCCTTCTACCTCACCTACTCCCCCCTCTCCTCTACTTCCCACCCCATCCTCTCCTCCTCTTCCCTCCCCTCCCAACACCACCACCTCTTCTACCTCACCTACTCCCCCCTCTCCTCTACCTTCTTCCACACCCAACACCACCACCCCTCCTTCCCCACACCCTGCATCCTCTCCTCTTACCCCCTCCACACTCGTCAACCCTATTCTTCCCTCCTCACATACGCAATCCTCTTCCTCTCCTATCCAACCTTCCCCCGCACCCTCACCCACCGTACCCCCTCCCTCTCATTCCTCTAGTCTCCCGCCCCAACCCCAGGCCACATCAGCACAGGAGCAGGGCACGTCCTTCCCACGTAGGGGTATCAACTCTTCTGGCCAGAGTGGCGCTGAAGGGCAAAATCAGTCCCTAGGAGGCAGCAGTAAACAGAGGAAGAAGAAGAGGAAGCCAGCCTCAAGAGGGAACACCGCGTCAGGAGAAGCTCCCGAGTCCAGGCAGCAGCCACGTCAGGAGGCCACCCACCCAAGGCAGCAGCAAACTTGGTGTTCTACTTGCAAGCACCAGGGTCACAGTCGAGACCAGTGTCCGAAGGACGTCTGTGATTACTGCCAAGGCCTCAACCACTCTTCCCGGACTTGCTATATCAGGATAGCGGACGAGAGGCAGAGGGAGCTAGTGCAGGCGGTGAGGCAGAGTGGACAGGAGACCCTGCTGGTTCTGAGGAACGTCGCCTGGCAGCTGCACCAGCCTCCCCAGCCACGGCAGGCCGTGCCCACATTTGCGGCCCCTCACGGCACCTCACCCCCCAAGTGGCCTCACCTCGCGCCGGTCTATCTTGGTCACTATGGCGCCGGGTCACTCCAGTACCCTGCGATGCCACAAGGCAGACAACAGTGACCTAAAGATAGTGTCGGCTAATGT
>JAPQNM010001763.1:5000-12500 GCA_029783475.1 Metacarcinus magister | reverse complement strand
GCAGTGGAAGTCTTCTACATTATACGAGTATACCTATACCTCTGTCCTCCAATGAAACAGTGATGTTAGTATTTAAAAAGTACATATAGCATATCTAGAGTTTTCTCTGACGTTCATTTGCTGTTGAATTGCCTAAAACCCAATATCAATGGCTATCTTATCTCAAAGATATGTGAATAATAATCAAACAATTCAACTTAACTTTATTGCTATATACATGCATGCTGGTATGTACTTGCTGAGTCTCTTTCATATTGTAGATATGTGATGCCAGTTTTCTTACAAGCTCACCTAAAATAAAAAGAATGTTTATTAGTAATCATACTGATTATAATTCAACACTGTTAAAGGCCTGTTCAGACATAATAAAATACAGTTCCTGATTATTAGTATCATAGTGTGAGGAACTGCACCTGCCTCGTTACCTCATTCTTAGTGGTTGAACTACCACTCTAGTCGGCCGGCGCTGGTTCACCTCTCCAACTGCTTGTTCGCCGGCTTCCCCATCACTACCCCACCCACTTGTCCAGGGGTAGGGGGGTAGTCTAACCGAGGCAAGCTCCACGCCGCCGGACCGGGGACAGCCAGACCACCTCAGCTCTCTCACCTGACAACACCTCCCACCTGCTGCTGGGTCTCAACATTCCGAAGGCACTTCTGGAGACTTGGGCTCCCTTCCAGTCTGTCCTTCATCTGTACCTACACCATTCGACCCTCCCTACTGCCTGAGGTGCTATCTACGTTGCCGAGTGTTGCTGCCGCGCATCTCACCCTCTAGGCAGCTGTTTAGGGAGTTATTGGGTGCCATACCCCTGCTCTGGTAATTGTTTACGAGCAGATCGTCGTTGGTGATTTATTTTTGGCTGTTAGCCTGTGACGTCCAGTGACGTAGGCAGACTCTGCCTCGTGATTGGCTGGCTTACCCTCCACTCTCAACACCATCCCCACCCCCACCTTTGCCTTCTCTCCCCCACCCTACCTTTTTCTCTCCCGCGCTTAAAACAGATGGTCAAGAAACGCCCTAAGACCCGACTATCTATTAATAACACAACACCTACTGTACCTAACTGTCTATATACAGATAGAGGCGACATAAAATAACAAATTTGATAGGAACATACCTTAATTATATCTGACATGTAAGTATTAACCTCGGGAGGAGACACTAATGTTATCTCCATATTATTCCTCAGCTACTTTCATTTAAAATTTTTATACAGGGCAGTCTCCCAAACATGTACATACTTGTATTCATTAATGCATATGGGTTTATGTCTTGAATGTTTGTTTATAATCTAAGATAATCTAATCTATTGTATTTACAAGTCAATAAATTTTCTTGGTTTTCTATCATGTTTACCTTAAAAGACATTATTTTCTAAGTAAATTACAACAATAATTTGATATGAATACTGAGATGGTTTGGACACCTGAAAAGACTGGGTGAGTTGCCAAGAATGATGTACAATGCTGGGATCACCTTCTGGGTAAGGTAATCCTTCAGATCACACTTAGAAAATAAATATATGAAAACATAAAGCTCATTAAATGTATTCGAAACTGCTGGTAAATCTACATAACTACTGCTCGGACGATATCAATATAAATATGAAGTCCTACATACTATACATAGTGTACTTAACACATTTTTTTAAGGTTTCAGGTGGTGCTCGTCATTATAATCAAATATAGGCCATAAGGTATCCGGTAAATTTTTGAAATCAATTGCTCGACAGTAAATTGCTCGAAAAATAATATCTCGAACAATCAATTGTTCGAAAGGTAGATTGCTCGAAAAAAGTAGTTTAATGAATAATATCCAAAAATAAGATAAAGAAATACAACTTTATTATTGTTAATTGAACAGTTAAAATCAAGAACGGGTACATTTCTATTTAGGTTAGGTTATTATTTAGAGCAATTTACTGTTGAGAAATTATTTCTCGAGCAATTGATTTCGAGTAATTGACTTAAGAGAAATTGACTTAGATTCAGGCTTTAATATGGCAATCCGGAAAAAAATCTAGAGTGAAATGCCTAATTTTTGGGTAATGAAATATAAAAAGCTTATATAACCGAACCTAACCGAGCCAAACCGTACCTAACCAAACCTAATCTAACCATAACCTAATATAACCTAACCATAACCAGTATTATTTTACATTTTCATTAGAATGCTCTAGAGAATTCAGGGTTGTATTTTTGCATTACCTGTTGCATTTTGAAAAGGTTTTCTTAATTAAAATTCCGTCGCAAATTCTTAGTTTGTGAGATATTCAATGTTTTCTGTGAGACCTCTTCGAAAAGTAAAGTTTAGTTTGGTTTGAACAAGGTTCTGTTATTTGTCAATGTAGGTTAAGGTTTGGTTAATTTAGGTTATGTTATGTTAGATTCAGGTAAAGATTCGGAAGACGACCCAGATTGTTTTTAGGACAAAGCAAATTTTTTCTGATAGATTTTGATGTGTTTTGAATTAATCTGATGTTTATTTGTTATGCCAGGTAATTTTTTTTCCCCAAGGTAAAAATTGCCACAAAAAAGTCAGATTAATTCAAAACCATCATAATCAATAGGAGAAAAATTGCTTTAAGTAAACTTAATTAAACCTAAGCAAAACTAATTAAGCCTAACCTAACTAAATCTACCCTTACATAACCAAACCAGGTAAAGATTCGTAAGATGACCCACTCGATATCTCACTACCTTTGTAATGCACTGCAAATTCAACCTCAGATACTTGTTCAGATAGGTTAGGTTAGGTTTAATTAGGTTTCCTTTGGTTAAGTTAGGTTTAATTAGGTTTGCTTAGGCTTACTTAAAGAAATTTGTTCTCTTATTGATTTTGATGGTTTTGAATTAATCTGACTTTTTTGTGGCAATTTTTACCTTGGGGAAAAAAATGCATGGCATAACAAACAAACATCAGATTAATTCAAAACACATCAAAATTTATCAGAAAAAAATAGTTTTGTCCAAAAAACAGACTGGGTCGTCTTCAGAATCTTTACCTAGGTTAATTTAGAAGCTATTAAATGTTCTCTATGACCAACAATAGGGAGTTGGACGCGTTGCAGACAATTTATTTCGTAAACAGACGCCATTATGGTGAAGATGTAAAATTCTACCCATAACCTAACCTAACATAACTTGAAAGATGCTTTACCAGCTAAGTAATGGTTAGCACCGCCTGAAACCTTTACAGATGTGTTAAGTACACTATGTATAGTATGTACGACTTCATATTTATATCGATATCGTCGTAGCAGTAGTTATGCAGAATTACCAAACTACTTACTGACAATCATTATATTTTGTCTTCCCCCAAGAACCCCGCATTCCCACAGGTCCCCAGAATTGTTGGGGATTGATGAGGATGTCATATTAGATATGAATTTGCGACGAAAATGAATGTCAAAATCGTTCGAAATGGATCAATATTTATACGAAAAGTGTGTTATTTACATCCAAGTGCATTGGGAGGAACTAGAAATTTACTAGCCACACCATCATCTACGCAATATCACCACGCTCACAGGAGTTTACGGCTTCTTTTATTTCCTCACATCTTCTAGCCATCTAAATACTGCATTTACTGCGGCTATAATTGCTCCAGACTCTATTATATGTTAATCAGCAATTTTTTTCCACGGCGATAAGGGTGCCCACGAAAAGGGTGCGCCGCCATCTTGGATCACTCAGCTGATCATCACAACACGGAGAAGAAAAAAAAAAACACATCGACGTGCATTGGTGTCCTTTATCGTTCAGTTGCCGAAATCTGCCCAACCCCCCACCCCGCTGAACTCGCCCCTGGGCTTTGCGCCCATGCAGATAGTCTCCTATCCAGTTCAACAGTCTGTCGGAGATTCCCAAACGCGTCAATTCGTATAAAATAATTTCCCCGTTAGCCTTATCAAACGCCCCTTTAAGGTCCACAAAAGCACAATAGTAATCATGTTCGTTTGACAAGCACTTAATAATGGCACTTGATGTTCCCTTTCCTTTAATAAAACCAAACAAATTGTCGCTCAACCTATCACCTATCTTATATAGCAGTCTCTCCAGCAGTATTGGTTCCATCATTTTGGAAAAACACGATGTGAGAGAAACAGGCCGAAAACCTCCACCAGGCTTGGGGATGGGAATAATGATGTCCTTTTTCCAGGGTCTAGGTAGTCTTCCTTCCTTTAAGCTCATATTGAATAAGGCTAGGAGAGGTCCATTTTTAATGCTTGCTAGCAAGTCTAATATTTGATAAGTTACACCGTCCTCGCCAGGGGCGGTAGATTTGCCTTTTTTAATAGCATGTAAAAGCTCATTATGTGTAATTTTGCTGTCAGTTTCATCCCCTATATTCAGTGCGGTTAATATTTTTTGCCTTCTCTCTCGTTCCTCATCACCTACGGCTTCTCTTACATCATCAGGTAGTGTTTCATTGCTCGCTTCCTCTGAGGTCCCTCGCCTGGTCGGGCACCGGGGCGGAGGCTCCAGTACTGAGGATGCTTTACACAAGCACCGTCAGAAGTGTGATAGAATACGCCGCCCCTGTCCTCCTTTCCTTTGACATAAAAAGGTTCGATAAACTTGAAAAAATGCAAAATGAAGCGATGCGCATCATTCGAAATTGTCCAAGAAATGCGATGGTAGAGGCAATGAGAGTTGAACTCAACATCCCAAGTATAAAAGACAGAGTAGATGAGGTAAACTTAACAATGGCAATCAGATACATGAGATCAAAAGGGGGGGAAAGATTAACAGATAATATTAATGATTATATTAGTGGAACTCGAACCTTTTGGAGGCAAGGAAAGGGAGGATACATGAAAACCCTGGTCTCTAAGCTGCAATACTATGGCGTGCTTGGTGACTGCAATAACTACTGTGAATTGCAAATGGTCCCACCCTGGGAAGAGAGTGAAATACAAATAGATGTTTTTAAATTAAATAAAAGAAAAGAATGTTACGCAGCAAGAGAATTAAAAGAGCTCTATGATAGAAAAATAGAAAGTATGGCGAGAGACTATGTGGCGCAAATATACTGCGACGCCTCTGTAATGCCGATTGGACGGACGGGGTGTGGAGTGGTGATAAGAGAGGAACAGGGGGTTGAAGACGAACACAGCTACAGGCTGCCAGACGGCATATCGTCCACTCAAGCGGAGCTTTGTGCATTGTTAAAAGGGCTTCAAATTGTGCAGCACGGAGAAGGTGACGTGTGTCTATATAGTGACAGTCGTGGAGCGTTGAAATCCCTTAGCAGTAAAAACCCCGTGCATAAAGAAATAGTATCAAAATGTAAATTCATTAAAGAAAAAATTAACAAAAATGGAAGAAAGATAAACTTCGTTTGGCTGCCTTCGCATGTTGGCATAAGTGGAAACGAAAGAGCAGACACATTGGCAAAAATAGGTACACAAAAAGAAAGTATTAACGTAAATAGTTATATTATTACATTAAGCCAAATAAAAACAAAAATCCGTACAATCCAGGACAGAAAACAGAAAATTAGAATTAATACTCTATGTCAGACTAGCTCAACAATGAGGCACTATGCTCAGGTAGTCAGTCAGACAAATTTCAAATACAGTAAGCACATACAAAAGTGGAAAGACTCGTTATGCACAAGGCTTCGCTTGAGGTACAAGTATTACTGGCAGCTCGGTGCCACGGCAGCGCTGCAGGACAGGCAGTGCAGGCTGTGTTATGACCCTGGAGGGCACTCGCTGGACCACTACATGATGCAGTGCAAAGTGTTGGAGCAATATCACAACAAAGACTGCACTTACTCTACACAATAAATAATATGGCTGTTTGATAGTAACTTAATACATAAAATTCTAAACAAAGTGAATAAGATAAAAAAATTAATTAGATCATATAAATAAATCATATAATTAATTAAATAGCAAGTGATAGGATAAAAAAAAAAAATGTAAACAGCTAGCTTAGGATGGTTGCTGCCTATGCCCCTCCATCCTTTTGAGAGACAATAATTTATTTTTATGTAAATATTTTATCTCAATAAACTGTTCAAATTCAAAAACTCAAATTCTCTGTCTTCCCCCTCTATAACAAAATAGTAAGAGAGAGAGAGAGAAAGAGAGAGAGAGAGAGAGAGAGAGAGAGAGAGAGAGAGAGAGAGAGAGAGAGAGAGAGAGAGAGAGAGAGAGAGAAGCAAAATCTTCAATGTCACTGGATCACACACACACACACACACACACACACACACACACACACACACACACACACACACGTATATACACTATCTATCTATCTATCTATCTATCTATCGAGAGAGAGAGAGAGAGAGAGAGAGAGAAAGAGAGAGAGAAAAGAAAAACAAACAAGGTCACTGGATCACACGCACATACACTAACACACACACACACACACACACACACACACATACACTATCTATCTATCTATCTATCTATCTATCTATCTATCTATCGAGAGAGAGAGAGAGAGAGAGAGAGAGAGAGAGAGAGCGAGAGAGAGAGAAAAAAAAAATCTTCAAGGTCACTGGATCACACACACACACACACACACACACACACACACACACACACACACACACACACACACACACACACACATGCCGCTGTGCCATCTCCGGGAACATCCCGGACCCGGCAAGGAACGCGTTTTTCGGCGCCAGCCTCATCGCCATCCGGAAGAAGGACGGAGGACTGTGACCGATCGCCATTGGCAGTGTTTATCGCCGCCTGGCCTGCAAGTTGGTGGCAAGACACATGACCAAAGCTGTGGCCAGTCAACTGGCTCCCAAGCAGCTCGGTGTCGGTACGCCGCTCGGTTGCGAGGGGGCGGTGCACGCCGTCCGCGATTTTATCGTGAGGCACCCCCATAGAGACCACATCTTGATCAAGCTGGACCTATCCAACGCCTTCAACTCAGTTTCCCGAGAAGCTGTGCTGAGGCAGGCCTCTCAACGCCTCCCCGCCGCCATGCCATTGATCAAGCAAGCCTACGCCCAGCCAACACCACTCTTTACAGCGGGCAACGTCATCTGGTCCCACAGAGGAGTCCAGCAGGGGGACCCTCTGGGGCCCTTACTCTTCGCGCTGGCCATCGACCCGATCGTTCAGTCACTGTCCTCACCGCTGAACGTGTGGTACCTGGACGACGGAACCCTAGCAGGACCAGCTGACACAGTAGCAGCAGACATCTCCATCCTGCTGCCAGCTCTACAGCACATTGGCCTGACGCTTAACCAGCAGAAGAGCGAAGTTGTAGAGCTGGGAGACGTCCCTGACGAGCGACCACATCACGGCACCTCAATCGCCCTCAGAAACGCTGACGGAACTGGAGCCACCAACAGTGACGCCGATCCTCCAGCCAACCCCGAGGCAACCACACCACCCGAGCTATCCGAGGCACGCCGCAAGGCACTCAGCGAGCTCACCCTCCTAGGCACTGATGCAGTTCCAGAGACGATCGAGGCCGCCTCCCGCATCACCACTAGGATAATCAAACGAGTGG
>JAPQNM010001760.1:92500-95000 GCA_029783475.1 Metacarcinus magister | reverse complement strand
GAGGAGGAGAGGAGGAGGAGGAGGAGGAGGAGGGGGGGAGGGGCCTTAACACCTGCAAGGAAGGGGGGGGAGTTACCTGTGATCAGTAGGAAAAATTTACCTGTACTGGTTGATGTTATTATTATTATTATTATTATTATTATTATTATTATTATTATTATTGTAGTTGTATATATTGTTTTTCATCTCCTCCTCCTCCTCCTCCTCCTCCTCCTAGGTAACGGAAAGGTATTATAAGGAGGAAGATGCAACACAATTGTACTTAAGTTATATTGTATTGCAAGGTTAGAGTTAGGTTAGGTTAGGTTAGGTTAGGTTACGATAGGTCTGGTCAGGTCAGGTGAGGTGAGGTTTAGTTAGGTTTGGTTATAGTTAAGTTAGGTTAGGTTAGGTTACGATAGGTCTGGTCAGGTCAGGTGAGGTTTGGTTATAGTTAGGTTAGGTTAGGTTAGGTTAGGTTAGGTTAGAGTTAGGTTAGGTTTGGTTAGTGACAAACTGGAGCTGTAATAATAATAATAATAATAATAATAATAATAATAATAATAATAATAATCATCACTATATCGGGACATGAAACTATAGTCCAATCAGCCTAACTTGAGCTCGTGGGCGTGGGCGTGGGCGTGGCTATGTTATTCCCGTATTGTTATCACGCTCACAGATAACACCAATGATAGCCTCTAGCATACTGTTAGGTTAGGTAGTAGGTTAGGTTAGGTTAGGAGTTAGGTTAAGTTAGGTAGTGGTAGGTTAGGTTAGTAGGTTAGATTAGGTTAGGTTAGGTTAGGTTAGGTTAGATAGTTAGGTTAGATAGTTAGGTTAGGTTAGGTTAGGTTAGGTTAGGTTAGAGTTAGTTAGGTTAGTTAGGTTAGGTTAGGTTACGTGAATGATTTTTAAGTTATATATATATACACCTATACTCTTATGTTATTTTGAAGTTTGTCTAATTTATATCATTATCTATGCATCACTTAACACAACATTTTCATTAATACACATTGGGTCTTCACGATTTTTAAGTTATATGTTTTTATAATACACCTCTATGGTTGTATTAATGGTTTGCGATCTGAAGTTAAAATAATGAACCTGTTTTACGATTTCAAGGTAAAAGTAACGATTTGTTTTGTTATTTGACGGTAAAACAACGAATTTGTCTTGCGGGAAATACAACGTAACGTAAGATTAAACCCGCGCATCTCACTCTCATATTCTGCACAGCTCAACAAAACACATTATTCACACCATACAACGTAACGTAACTGTACACTATAATAAGGACTACAACGTAACACAATTGTGGTTAACTCTCTTCCTTTGTCTGTTTTTCCACCTGTCTATGACTTAAACTCTTTCAAATGAGGAGTGTCAAGACACCTCTAATGTTAACTGGCTTTTATTTCTCCTACTGTCTTATTTACACTACTACTGCTGCTACTACTACTACTACTACTACTACTACTACTACTACTACTACTACTACTACTACTACTACTACTACTACTATTTCTCCTGCAGTCGTCTTTACAGGATCTGGCGACAAGCGGGTATTTTTTCACCGTATTTTTGTTGTTCCTCGGCCAGCACCCTTTGAATGTAATACTAATAATAACTAGCCTAACGTTTCCCGCCCACTTGACTTCTTGGCTGAAATCAAAGAGTAAGAGACGTGCATTCTTTTGTGTTATAGTGGAAGGGAATTGGAATGTAAGTATAGATGTAGGAGTGTAAAAAGTACTTATAATAACTTTTAATTGGTTTTAATTAGTTTTAATTCGCTAACAGTTCAAGATATGAAAACCAAATAACATGAATACGTTATATTGTGTAGATTTGTTAGGTCATCTCTATGTATGTTTGTGATATGAGACCAGCATCAGCCAGTACAGTTAAATAATGGTTATTTCATTATTGTTATTATTGAAGCAAGGGTGAAATACAGTTTGATATTATAGTAATGATGAAAATAAGTCCAGATTTGTGTTCATTATGACCCAAAACATCATTGTACAAATTTTCATGAGATTCGGAGGTGTGGAAAATTTCATGAAATTTTGTAGGGTACACCCTTAGAATGTTTTTGATAAATCACATATTTTGAAATAACTTGAAATCTATGGGGTTTACGTAAATAACGTCTATATTATAAAAGAAAGAGTAGGTAACGCTCGTTCTATTGAGCTATAGTGAAGTGGAATTGGAATGTAAATGTAGATGTAGGAGTGTAAAGTATTATGCATTCATTTATTTCACATAATATTAATTTCCTTCGTATGTATTAGAGATATTTGAAATCTGATGACGGTGTAAGATAGAACTCATCAAACTCCACAACTTTACTTCTATACAACTTTCCTCTAGGACTAATATTCACGTAGTAAAATGGGAACAAACTTTTCGACCTCAATTCTGGTGGAAATTTCGTGCCAAAAAATCGAAAATCCAATTCTGTCACATAATGATAAAAATAAGTTCAGATTTGTGTTCATTATGACCCAAA
>JAPQNM010001760.1:60000-80000 GCA_029783475.1 Metacarcinus magister | reverse complement strand
AACTAAACAAAACAAAAACAAAAACAAAAACAAAAACAAAAGACAAAAACAACAACAACAACAACAACAACAACAACAACAACAAACACAAACTGAGTAATACATTAACTCCCCCTCGTCATAGAAAACGTAAAAATACAACTTTCCATTTTCTTTGTGTTGCAGATGCGGCCTTAGCAGGAGCGTTGCCCCCTATCATGGCGGGGGGAGGACAGCTGCTGGCCGGGCCCCACCACCCCTCCCCCTGCACGCCCCTCCCCCCGCCCATGCCCACGGGGGAGGCACAGACGCCCCCCGCCCCGCCCCCCATGCTGGGTGACCACGGGGGAACGCTGCCCCCCCAGATGAACGGTGTGAATGGCCACGCCCCCGAGGAAGCCAGAGGGGCGGGGGGCTGTGAGGGCGTGCGGTGGAGGGGGGAGGGGGAGGAGGGGAGACCACGTGACCGACGGTTTGAGGAAGGGGTGGGGGGTGGGGGGAGGGGGCGGTACCTCCCCCTAAGACCCATAGACGCCCATGGGTGGGGGTTGGGGGGCAGGAAGGACACGCCCCTCCCCCTCACCCCGGTCAGTCCCCTCCCCCCCGCCGCCCATGAAGTGAGAACCACCCATACCCTTGACCCACGCCCACCCATGCACCCGCCCACCGCCCACGACCTCCGCCTGCACGCCCACTCCGGCCCACACGACCTCCGCACCCACCCCGCCCCCCCAACCACCCCCAACATGCCCCACGATCTCAGAACCCACCACCACCCCCTCCGCCTCCACCCACACCCGCCCACCTCCACCTACTTAAGAATCCACGCCCCCACCTCCACCCCGTCCTACACGCCCACTACCCGCCCCCTCACAGTGCCTACCAAGCCCCCCTCCCCCCCAACGGATGCCACGTGGGGGGGAGGCAAGGAGGGGGAAGAGGAGGAGGAGGACGAGGAGGAGGAAGAAGAGGAGAAGGAGGAGGAGGAGGAGGAGGACGAGGAAGAGGAAGAAAGGCAGATAACGGGAGGCAACCAGGAGAAGGAAGGAACAGGTAAGAGAGAGAGAGAGAGAGAGAGAGAGAGAGAGAGAGAGAGAGAGAGAGAGAATGCTTCAAAATAACATATAATTTTCTAACGATAATATACACATAATTTATACATTTTTACTAATACGTACATACATACATACATACATACACTACTACTACTAACCACCCATCACGCCCACAGGAGAGCCACGTACGCCCATTTTCCCACCCATCCTGGCTCTCTCTAACTTCACTGCCCCGCCCCCCGCCACCGCCGCTCGTGCCCCGCCCCGCCGCCCGCCGCCCCGCACTGACGACAAGGACGCCGCCGCTGCAACTACACACAGTAAGAGAGAGAGAGAGAGAGAGAGAGAGAGAGAGAGAGAGAGAGAGAGAGAGAGAATTGGAGGAGATAAAAAAAAAATGAATACTTATACAAAATATACTTTAAAAAAAAATAAATAAATAAAAAAAAGAGAGATATAGAAAGAAAAAGAAAAAGAGATAGGGAGCTAATACCCCCCGCCCCAGGTACAGTCGTGGGCGGCGTAGTGGGCGGCGTTACCCAGGGTGGCGCTATACCCGTAGGAATAGCCGTGGCAAGACAGAGGCAGGACCCCCCCAGGCCCCCCGAGGACTCCCTAGTGATCTCCAGGGGCACCAGCAGCTCCCCGCCCGCAGCCCTGCCCCCACACTGGTCCCTGCCGCCCACGCCCTGCACGCCCGGCCTCCCTGCCACCCCCTTCTGGCTCTCACAAAGTCAATTCGCTGGTAAGTGAGAGAAATTTATTTATTTATTTATTTATTTATTTATTTTCGGTTTTTCATTTCTCTATTTTCGGTTATTATTATTATTTCTTTGGTTTTTATTTTATTTTATTTTATTTTATTTTATTTTATTTTATTTTCGTATTCGGCCTAAAAACGAATTATCCGAAGTTCGAATTAGTGAGGTTTTGGTTTTTTTTTTCTCTCTTTTTTCTCTTGATTTTCTTTCTTTCTTTCTTTTTTTTTTTTTATTGTTATTCTTTCAATTTTTTCTTCTTTTTTTCTTCATTTTCTTTCATCTGAATATTTTTTTTCATTATATATTTTTTTTATTATTATTATTTTCCTTATTTTTCTTCTATTTTCTGTAATGTTTCTTATTCTATTTTCTTTCATTATTCTTATTTATCATTTATTTTTATCTCTCTTTCCTTCTTTGTTTGTTTGTTTGTTTGTTTGTTTATAGTTATGTACACGTAATTATTGATGTATTTTCTCTCTTTTTCTTTTTCTTTTTATTCTATTATTATTTCCATGTTTTATTTATTTTGTTTATACTTTGTTTGTTTGTTTGTGTGTGTTTGTTTCTCTCCTCCTGTATTGTATATGTTTTATTGTTTGTTGCCATTGCTTTGCCATTTATTTATTTATTCTGTAGATACCAGTAGTCTCTCTCTCTCTCTCTCTCTCTCTCTCTCTCTCTCTCTCTCTCTCTCTCTCTCTCTCTCTCTCTCTCTCTCTCTCTCTCTCTCTTAGTAAATTCTGCATTAGTAATTAGTTGTTTTTTATCTCCCCCCTCTCTCTCTCTCTCTCTCTCTCTCTCTCTCTCTCTCTCTCTCTCTCTCTCTCTCTCTCTCTCTCTCTCTCTCTCTCTCTCTCTCTCTCTCTCTCTCTCTCTCTCTCTCTCTCTCTCTCTCTCTGATGTGGGCGTGTGTGTAGCAGGCGTGGGCGTGGACGCAGGCGTGGGTGTTGGGTACCAGTTCGCAAGAGACAGGTTGACTGGGCACTTCTATTTCCTGCCGCACGCCCAGACCCTAACAGGTGTGTGTGTGTGTATGTGTATGTGTGTGTGTGTGTGTGTGTGTGTGTGTGTGTGTGTGTGTGTGTGTGTGTGTGTGTGTGCCATTATCACCTCTTCCTTCCTTCAGTCCATTCCAAGTCTCTATCCTTGTACTAGGCGGTGGTCTAATGGCTATCGGGCGGACGTGAAAGCTCAGTCCCGAGTTCGATCCCCCGGCTAAAGGGTAACAAAAAAAATCTATATTTGTCTAGTTTTTCCTTCAGTTGATATACATTCTTTGCCATTATCACCTCTTCCTTCAGTTCATTTCAAGTATCTATATTTCCTTGGGGTAAACTGTACTTTTTTTGTATCGTTCAAGTAAATTCCTAACCTCTCCCGTGTGTGTGTGTGTGTGTGTGTGTGTGTGTGTGTGTGTGTGTGTGTGTGTGTGTGTGTTACCTAATTCTTACCTAATTGTATTTTTGCAGGATTTAAGTAAGTTTTTTGTCCCATGTGTGTGTGTGTGTGTGTGTGTGTGTGTGTGTGTGTGTGTGTGTACTGTCATGCCCCGTATAATTACCTGTCTGTACATTCTCTTGTGTATGGGAGCGTGTATGTGTGTGTGTGTGTGTGTGTGTGTGTGGTGTGTGTGTGGTGTGTGTGTGTGTGTGTGTGTGTGTGTGTGTGTGTAGGTATGTGTGCACTTCATGATGTCTACCTAATGGTGTGTGTGTGCGCGCGTGTGTGTGTAAGTATTGATTGGTTGAATGTATTATTTTGTGTGTGTGTGTGTGCGTGTGTGTGTGTGTGTGTGTGTGTGTGTGTGTGTGTGTCTGTGTGTGTGTGTGTATGTGTATGTGTTTATCATTATTTATGTATTCTATTGAAGTCAAGAAGAACTCTCTCTCTCTCTCTCTCTCTCTCTCTCTCTCTCTCTCTCTCTCTCTCTCTCTCTCTCTCTCTCTCTCTCTCTCTATGTATATATATATATATATATATATATATATATATATATATATATATATATATATTATTATTATTCGTGGCTTCCGTACATGGTTTGTGTGTGTATGTATGTGTGTGTGTGTGTGTGTGTGTGTGTGTGTGTGTGTGTGCGTGGTCTCACCCTTGCCTTGCCCACAGAGACTAGTGGTCATGGGTTGGTGTGGGCGGGCTATGGGGCGCCGTCCCCCGTGGTGTTGCCGCCTCAACAGTTGCTGCTGCCGCCCGAGGCTCACTACCGCGCCCTGCACGCCGCCCACCCTCACGCCCTCCTGCACCTGCCTCACGCCCACGCAGCGCCCATCAAGAGGGAGGAGCCTCCCTCCACGCAGCCCGCCTCCGAGGAGGACCCCAAGGCACGGGCTGTGGGCGTGGGGGCGGCGGCACCCGGCCAGACCAACCCAGGGGGGGCGGTGACCCTGCCTCAGCTTGGTCCGCCCTTCCTGTACCCGCCCGCGTCCTACTACCTGCCGCAGGGTCACGGCCAAGTGCCCTTCCCGCTGCCCGCCTTCCCCCACCCCGCACAGAGGGGCGCCGCGGCACCGGACCTGCAGCCGCCCTGCCCCGGCCTGCCCGACCTGCCCGCCTCAAGGGGGTGCGGCTCACCTGAGGCCATGGTCAGCGTCACGCCGCCCGTCGAGGAGGGTGCGCCGCCCCCCGCCCTGCCCCCCGCCCTCACGCACCCCGTAGCCTTCACCATCAAACAAGAGATCAAGGAGGAGGCTCCGTCCCCCGCGGGGCCGCCCCGTGAGGACGCCTGCACCCCCGGGGCGCCACCCGCCCCCTCGCCTCCCGCGCCACACCCCCCCCAACCCTCGCCGGTGAAGCGGGAGGGCATGAGGGCGTGCCCCGCCTCCCCGTGTCTGCCCCTCTCATCACGCCCCGCGCGGCTACGTCCCCCCGGGCCCCGCACCTCCACCCCAGCCAAGGCAGCTGCCCCGCCCTGCCCCGGCCCCGTCACGCCGCCGGGCAGGGAGTGCCCCGGGCAGCGGCTTTGCCTTGGGCTGCCTTCCCCGTCCCCGCCGCCCCTGTGCCCCGAGGCAGCACCGCCGGAGGAGTCTGCCTCCCCGCCCCGCTGCTGTGCCGCCCCGCCCACCCTCACCCCCGCCTGCCCCGGCCAGGCGGGGGTGCAGGACTCCCCCACCGCCTGCCGGCTGTGCCCCGCGGGGCGGCGCTGTCACACCCCGCCGCCCTGCCTCAGTCCCCCTCAGCAGCTCTCACTCACCCCCGAGGCTGCCACGCCGCCCCCACGTGCCGCCAGCCCACCCGCCAGCCCCGCCGCCACGCCCGCGCTGGACCTGAGTGGGCTGGAGCTGCTGTGCCAAGGCGCCGTGCAGCACGCTCGCTCACAGGCGCCGGCCCCGCCAGCCCCGCCACACCTGCCGCCCACCACGGCCCCGGGGTACACCACCCCGCCCCCACCCACCCTACACCTGCCCTTCCCCGCCACGCCCCTCACGCCGCCCTCGGCCCCGGCCCTCACCCCGCCCTCCCCCACCCGTGCCGTGAGCCCGGCGTGCCCAGCCCCTGATCTGAGCCCCGCCTCCCCCGTGTGCCCCGCCAGCCCCTCCAGCCCCACCATGGCCGGCCTGCACGGCCTCAGCCTTCTGTGTGCCTTAGCGGAGCAGCGCATCCTGGAGGAGGAGGAGGGGCGCAACGCCCCCCCGAGGCCCGCCACGCCCCTCTCGCCCCTCTCCTCCCTGGCTGCCGTGGCCGCCACCTCCCCCAGCGTGCCCATGCCCTACCAGCCCCACCAGCCCCACCAGCCCCGCCCGCCCCGCCCCGCCACGCCGCCACACCTCATGCTAACACCCGTCCCTGTCTTCGGCTCGCCCCCGCCCATGCTGCACCCCGCCATGCCCCCCACCACACCCACCACCCCCGCCTACCCCACCACCCGTGCGGCCGCCGCCACGCCCACCACGCCCTCCACGCCCGCCAAGGCCGCGGACCTGAGCCGCAGCTACAAGAGTCCTCAGAGTGAGCGTGAAGCCAAAGCGTTCATCGCCACGCGGGCGGCGCAGCACCAGCGTGAGGCCTGTGCGGGGCGGGGCGGGGCCATGGTGGGCGGGGCGGGGCTGGCCCCGGACGCCATGGACCCCGCCGAGCTGGACATGCGCCTCAAGCTGGCGGACCTGCAGCGGCAGTACAAGGAGAAGCAAAGGGAGCTGTCCCGCCTCCAGCCCCGCCGCCCCGCATCGGGCACCACCCCGCCCCGCAGAGGACCCGGCAGGCCGCCCAAGAGAAAAATACACAAGCCTCGCCCCGTGGGGCGCCGCAAGGCTGGCAGACCACGGGGCAAGAAATCCCCCCAGAAGGAACTGTCGCCGCCCGTGCTGGAGCGTGTGACGGCGGCGCCCACGGGGCACAACGGGGCGGGGCGCATCGGGGCACGGTCCATCCTCAAGCCTCCGGTGCTGACAGCCACCTTCACAGTCACCCCGCCCACGCCCGCACCCTCCGTCCCGCCCGCCAGCCCCGATGCCCCGGAACCCGCGGGGCACCACGACTCTGGCGACGAGACCACCACGGGGGCGGCGTCCCCGTGTGCACGCCGGTGGTCCTGTTCCTCCGAGGACGCCCCGCCCCCCGCCTTAGGCCCGCCCTTCCAGTGCGCCGCGCCGCCCCCGGACGAAGCCCCGGACCATGTCCCCGAGGAGGCCCCCGAGGCCCCGGAGCCCCGCGCCGAGGAGAGTGAGGAGGAGCCGTGCCCGCGGCCAGGCCCCGACACGCCCTTGGTGGAGTCTTCCCCGTCAGACCCCGAGGCCGCCCCGGTGTGGATGTCCGCGTCCAAGAAGCGTAAGCCCGGCCGCCCTAAGAAACACTCCCCAAGCAAGGAAGACGCAACGGAAACCATCGTGGCCAAGAAACCCAAAGGCATCACCATGCACCTGTTGGCGGCGGGCAAGCCCAAGGTGCGGCCCACGCTCAGGCCCGAACTCAAGGTAACACCACCACCACCACCACTCACTAACACTACCACTCACTCACTAACACTACCACTACCACTACCACTAACACTCACTCACTAACACTACCACTCACTCACTACCACTACTACTCACCCACTACTATGTACTACTACTACTACTACTACTACTACTACTACGCTGATGCACACACTACCACACACACACACACACACACACACACACACACACACACACACACACCAGGGAAACTAGAAATAAGAATAACACAAATGAATCGCACTTAAACATACAATAATTCATTTAACTTTCGCAGACATTGTAAAAGAAAGAAAAACACTCTTGAAAATATAATCAAATAATAATAAGAATAATAATAATAATAATAATAATAATAATAATAATAATAAGAAGAAGAAGAAGAAGAAGAATACTCACATTAACTACATGCTTGTATCAAAATAGTAATAGTAATAGTAATAGTATAATAATAATAATAATAAGTAGAAGGCACTGAGAAATAACATACATTTTTAAACAGAATTATCACAAACATATTAAAAAAATCAAAACAGACAGACAGACAGACGGGTGAATATATACCTTACTCATATCTATAAACTTAGGTTCGTGAGGGAGGCCAGGAAGATGAGGAGGCCGTCCCCCACCCCCATCACTACCCCCTCCAGCCCCCGCAGGACCACCACAATCACCACCACCACAATCACCACCACAACCACCACAACCACCACAATCACCACCACCACGTCAACGGTGATGATGCAAAGGATGACGAAGAGAAGAGAAAAACTGTGAGTATATAGTCTCTCTCTCTCTCTCTCTCTCTCTCTCTCTCTCTCTCTCTCTCTCTCTCTCTCTCTCTCTCTCTCTCTCTCTCTCAATAATGATAATAATAATAATAATAATAATAATAATAACAAACTCATTTCTCCTCAGAGCCCTGTTTCATGTGGAGGCGTGGGTGGTGGGTCCCTTGGCGTGGGCGTGGGTGGAGGAGGCGGTGGCGTGGGTCGAGGTGGAGTACACGCCCGCAAGAGGATGGCTGTGCGTGGGCGTGGCTCCCTTACACGCCGTTCCATGCTGAGAGATAAAGAGAAGAGAAAAACAGCAGCGGAGAAGCAATCTAGTATGGAAGCCTTATACAGGTGTGTGTGGGTGTGTGTGTGTGTGTGTTAATAGGTAAGGTGAGGTGAGGTAAGGTAAGGTGAGGTGAGGTGAAGTGAGGTTAGTTTAGGTTCGGTCAATCCTGGTTCACGGCTGCTCCTGGGTGAGAGGGGCAGCGCGCACACTCTCCACCCTAGCAGCACTGTGTTGTCTATATCAGAAGCGGACAACTTTTTCATAATAATAATAATAATAATAATATATACTATTTAGTCTTTTTTGTGCAATATAGAAGAGAAATTTGCTTTAGATTGAGCTCGTACTTACTTACTTCTTAAGGAATATACTTATAAAACTATAGGATATATGTGTAATATTACGTTGTTGATATCAGAGGCGGGAACTTTTTCAGAGCCAGGGTTAAAATGACGAAAATTATACCACAAAGTGACTATATATATACAAGAATGTTATTGACTAAAACTTATAAATCAACAAGTGTTTCAATGGCAGAATATATTTAGACTGAAGAGCAGTCTTGGAGGAAGTGTAATTGTTGTTTAATTTGAATGTCACTAATAACGTATTTTTTTTATGTAATTATAATTGAGTTTTTGAGTAATTTGAATTGGCTGTTACATAGTACATAGCGATTAAAATTACATCATTATACAGGGACAACAATTTACACCCTAATGATATATAATAACTCATAACATAATAACTGAATTTATTTTGTATAATTTTGACTTTACTTACTAGTTTAAATTTATTTTTCACAAAGCCAACCTAATAACCTAATAATTTAACTACTACTACTACTACTACTACTACTACTACTACTCCTTTAGGTCCCTCAAGAAACACTCCACGGTAGCAGCAGCGGAACATGACGAATCTGAGGACGAGAAGGACAGAGAAGATGACGAAGGAAGAGGAGAAGAGGAAAGGAGAGAAGAAGAAAGGAGAGAGGAGAGAATTACCTCCACCCGCTCTTACGAAGTACAACCAGTGTTACAAACTCCCGCTGCTACGGAGGCGGAGGGTGCTGCAGCGTTGCCAGTTCAGCTCTCCGACTTTAGCAGTGCTTCTACTACTGTTACTACTGCTACTACTACTACTCTAACTGCTGCTACTGCTTGTACGGCTGCTACTATAACGTCCGCTACTCTCTGTGGTGTGGCGGTGAGGGCGTCATCACCACCACTGTTTTCATCACCACCACAATCATCATTATCATCATTATCATCATCATTATCATCATTGTGTACTACTACTGTTTCTAGTACTGCTGCTACTACTGCTGCTACTGCTGCTGCTACTTCAGTCACCACCACGCCTGTCACCACCACCACCATCACCACCTCCACCACGCCCACCACCATCACCACACAACAATCCACCACCATTGCAATCACCACCACCACCACCACCACTAATGCTACTACTGTACCTACCACTACTACTACTGCTGCTACTACTACTATCCCCAAAAGTACTATTACCACTACTACTACCACTCCTACTACCACCCCTGCCACTACCACTACTACCACCCCCACCATCACCACCACGGCAGCCTCCACCTCTACTACTACTACTACTACTACCACTACTACTACTACTACTGCTTCGTCTACTACTACTGAGGCGCCAAAACCAGTCAAACAGTCACCAGGTAAGGCAACCAACATTATTATTATTATTATTATTATTATTATTATTATTATTATTATTATTATAGAATTGTGGTTGTTTGATGATGCATTTTTATCTATTTTTTCATTATTATTATTATTAAAGATGAATAAAGCAATTTTTTTAATGTAATTTTTTTTTTATTTATACATGAAAATTTGCATTGTACCTTATGAATTAATTTTTTATTCATATTTATATATATATTTATTTATTTATTCATTTTTTTGAGCACATAACTTCGCTAAACTCCAAACGCACACACACACACACACGCGCACACACTAACCCATCACCACCTTTCCAGAGCCAAGTGTGTGTGTGATGGACTTGTATGACTTAGTGGACAAGGCGCGGGTCTTAGTGCTCCAAGATGGCCTCCTGTACGCCGGGTGTGTAGTCCCCATCACGCCCCCAGACGTCTATGGGGTGGTAATGGATGGGGAGAGAGGATCACGGCCCCATATATACTGCCGGGAGGAACTGCTTGAACAATCCGTGAGTTTGTCTGAATTTCAACTTTTTCACACGAGAGATATTTTTGCTGTTCTGTGTCTGTCTCTGCGGTTTAGCTTTCTATTGGCTCCTGTGTACGTGTGTGTGTGTGTCTGTGTGTGTGTGTGTGTGTGTGTGTGTGTGTGTGTGAACTATAATTTCTACCTCGTTTTATCGGACATAAGTAAGGGAAACGGCGGTCCGATAATGCCGATTGTCCAAAATTACCGATACTAAGTCTGTATTGTATAGTATCAACAATTATATTACCTAAGGAAGAGTGATAATATAGTAATGTATATATAATGAAACACACTATACAATCTGACAGTGTAAAAGTACCTGTACACTAAATATACACTATAATACACCTGTACACTGTAAATACACCTGTACACTGTAAATATACACTATAATACACCTGTACACTGTAAATACACCTGTACACTGTAAATATACACTATAATACACCTGTACACTGTAAATATACACTATAATACAGTAATTCCATGCAGTAATAAGGTACACTTGTAATTATATTCATGTAAACAAAGGGAGTCGGCTGATGCATATTTTCTCCGTTGCTTCCGATATCCGTTCAAAAAAAGTCCGTAAAACCAAGATAGGAATGTTACACCCTCATTTCCCCTTCATTTCCCCTTCATTTTCCCTTCATTTTCCCTCATTTTCCCTTCATTTCCCTCATTTTCGCCCTGACAGTGGAAGGAGGTGAAGCCGGGCACGACGCGCTTCCTTGCTGAGGGTACGAGAGTGTGTGCGTTCTGGTCCCAGCAATACCGAGCCTTATACCCAGGTGAGAGAGAGAGAGAGAGAGAGAGAGAGAGAGAGAGAGAGAGAGAGAGAGAGAGAGAGAGAGAGAGAGAGAGAGAGAGAGAGAGAGAGAGAGAGTCTAATTATACTACCTGATACTTGGGTACACCTGTTTGTGATAATAATAATGATAATAATGATAGTTAATGTGTGTTTAAGTTAGTATATACCCCTTGCAATGTATACCTTACTACTTAACTACACACACACATACACACACACCCCCCACACCTGTACTCACCCCCCTCCCCCCCCCACAGGTTCCATTGCCCCCTCCACCTCCCCAGCACACGAGGCCAGCCATAATTTTGTCAATGTGGAGTTTGACGACGGAGATGCCGGCAAAATACACGTGGATGATATTAGACTTCTGCCACCTGAGTTTCCCGTACATGGTGAGTGTGTGCATGTGCGTGAGTGTGTGTGTGTGTGTGTGTGTGTGTGTGTGTGGGTGTGGGTGTGTGTAGGAAAGGGAAGTTTGTGTACGTATGTATATATATGTGTGTGTTATTGTTATATATATTCTTTACTACTACTACTACTACTACTATTATTTCTCTCTCCCTCCCTCCACTGACTCAACCCCAAACTTTCTTCTCTCCACCCCTCCCCCCTTCCCTCACTCACCCCCCCTTTCTCTCCCCCCCAGAGTATGACCCCAATCCTCTTATGAGTTTGAACAGAAGAAAGAGAAGACCAACAAGCGAAGCAAACGAGACGAAAGAAAGGAAGAAAAAGAAAACAGATTGTACAAAGGAAGAGGAGGAGGAGGAGGAGGAGGAGAAGAAAGAGAAGAAGAAGAAAAAGAAGAAGAAGAAGGTGGTATCGTCTTCTTCTTCCGACGAGGAGGAGGAGGAGGAGGAGGAGGAAGAAGAAGAGGATGAAGATGATGAAGAAGAGGAGGAGGAAGAGATACAGAAGAACAAGAAGACTATGAATAACACGAGGAGGAGGAAGAAGAAGGAAGAGACGGAGGAAGAGGAGGACACTAGTAGAGGAGGAGGAGGAGGAGGAGGAGGAGTAGGAGAGAGGAAGGAGGAGGAAGAGGAGGAAAAGGTAAATAATGAGAGTGATTCTTCCTCCTTATCAATCCCACAGAGACACAACCACCACCACAACCACAACCACCACCACAACCACCACCACACCGACGCCCCCCCACCACCACAGCAAGGGGGGGGGAGGAGGCACAAAAGGCGTAGGAGGAGTCAATCCCCCTCCTCCACCACACCCCTCACCCCCACGCCCACCCCACCCCCACCCCCCACCCCGCCCCCCTCCCCCGCCCTTAGACACAAGACTAGGAGGAGGAGGAAACACCACCACCACCACCACCGCCGCCGCCGCCGCAGGGAGGGGTCAAACAGCCCCCAACCAGCCCCCTCCCCACCACAGCCCGCCCACACCCCCCACATCGACCTTACCCTACGCATCAAGCCCCCCTCCGGCCTGCTGAGGGGGGAGTGGGGGGCGACGACCCCCTACCAGGAGGATGAAGAGAGGGATTCAGCCCCCCCCACCACCCCCAGCACGCCCACTACCTCGGGGGGGGAGACGGAGGAGGGGGAGAGTGACAGCGAATACACCCCCAAAAAGGATGTGGTGAGTGGGGGGAATGGGGGAGGAGGGAGGGGGGTTCAGTAGAGAGAGAGAGAGAGAGAGAGAGAGAGAGAGAGAGAGAGAGAGAGAGAGAGAGAGAGAGAGAGAGTAGTTCTGTAGAGTAGTTATATAGTAATGATATTATTTCATTTACTTCTATATATATATATATCTCTCTTTCATTTCTGTAGTTAGTAAAATTGTAGTAAGTAATTAGTAGTACATTATTATTATTATTATTATTATTATTATTATTATTATTATTAGGGAGGTGCATGAATATTATCAACGTATATTTATTCCTAGAGTATTATATTAAGTGTGAAAATGGATTGAGAGATGGCATTTATAGTCCTACAAAATCTTAACATATATTCCTGGCGGGGTAGACAGAATCCAGTCTTCCCATTGGTCCAACGCTGCCATGTCTACCTCAACCAGCCAGTTAGAACTTGATGTACATAAGTAAAAGGCATATAAAAGGCTTTAACGAAGATCCATGCATCATCAAATATAAAAAGTTCATGTATAAAATAAAAGTTACCGTTCTATGCTTACGATATGCATATGAAAATAACGAAGCGCAGCAAACATTTTATAGTGTTGCTTGGAAAACGTTATCACTTTATCAACATTCACCATAGTTCTTCGTAAGGTAAATGTTGCAATAACGGTGTTCTAAATACAATATGAAGGAATATAGCAATAAAATGAGGTATTTCGTTAAACCATTTTATATACTGGCTAGTTTATGAAGACATGGCAGCGTTGGACCAATGGGAAGACTGGATTCTGTCTACCCCATCAGGAATCTATGTTAAGATTTGTAGGATTATAGATGCTCTTTGTGTATATTCTGTGCTACGTAAACACAGGTAATGTAAGAAGGTTAGGTTGTGTAATGTTAGGTTAGGTTAGGTTGCGCGATGTCACTGCGGTTGTGTAATGTTTCTGTGGACGGTATGGGAAGGGAAGGTAATGTTAGGCTAGGCTAGGTTAGGTTAGGTTAGATTAGGTTAGGTTAGGCTAGGCTAGATTAGGTTACGTTAGGTTGAAAATATTGATGATAGAAAGTGGAGAATCAATCCGTTGTTACATGCGAATGATACAACTTTAGTGGTGGACTCGAAGGAGAAATTATATCGATTCGTAGGAACGGGAATTTGAGAGTAAATGAAAATAAAAAATAAAGTAATGAAATGCATAATAGAGATTGATAATAGAAGGATAAATATTACATTGCATAGATAACAGTTTGATAAGGTGGAATGCTATCAATATTTAGTGTACAAGATTACTATAGATGCAAAGATAGAGACAAAAGGTGAAGGCTAAGATGAATTACATAGGAAAGGTGTTAAGAGGAATGAAGGAAAGTGTTTAGTTATAGAAGGGAAAGTTGTGTGTGTGTGTGTGTGGAGCAAGGAAGGATGATTGTGTGTGTGTGTGGAGCAAGGAAGGATGATTGTGTGTGTGTGGAGCAAGGAAGGATGATTGTGTGTGTGTGTGGAGCAAGGAAGGATGATTGTGTGTGTGTGTGGAGCAAGGAAGGATGATTGTGTGTGTGTGTGGAGCAAGGAAGGATGATTGTGTGTGTGTGTGTGTGCGTTTCCCGTTTAGACAGATGCAGGCCTGATAGATAGAAGGAGATTATAGATTTTTATTGTTAATGTTGAAAAGAATTTGTTTATTATTAATGTTATTGTTATTATTATTATTATTATTATTATCTTGTTTGCTTTTTGAAATATGTTTGTATTATTTTGAGTTTGTAATGCATCAAGTTTGTTTTTTATTTATTTTTTTTATTTATAAGTTCATGATTATTTTTGATTTAGTTTTTATTTACGTGAAACATTAATTTTTTATTAGTTAAATTTAATGGTGTCTCTCTTTGTTTGTTTGTTTGTTTGTTATTGTTTGTTTGAAATAAGTGTTTGTTTATATATCTGTTGACGTCAATAATTTCATTCTTTATATTTGATTTGATTTAATTTTATTTGTATTTGTTTAATGTTTGCACAGAACTTTATTTTCATAGTATTATTATATATATTTTGTTCATATATATCGTTAAGTAATGAAATATTGATCAATTAGTGTTTGCATATTAATTAGTTATTTTTCTCAATGTTTAGTTATTTAGATTAATAATATATTTCGTAGTTTTATTTATATTGGTACAAAACTTTTTATTTATTTATTTATTTCATAGTATATATTGTTGTGTGTTTTTTATATTGTATTAGTAAATGTAATGTTATGTTATGTTAGTGAGGTAATATTTGTATATTATTTACTATATTATTTAGTGTATAATTTAGATTTTTCATTTAATCATATTTTCTAATTTTATTTATTTATGTTGAGAGAAAACTTGATATTATTCATAGTTATAATTATTTAATAGTATAATTATTTTACAGTTATTATTATTTCAGTTATAATTTTATGTATAAATATATATTGTTTTAGTATTATTTCTAAGGTATTGTATATTTTATTTATTTATTATTATTATTTATTTATTTTTTATTATTATTATTATTATTATTATTATTATTATTATTATTATAGTTATTTTAATTGTTATTTTAGTTATGTTATGTTTCCTTTTCATGTATTCTTTCGTTTACAGATTGTTATTATTAATGTTTTTGTAATAATTATAAGCTTTTAGTTGTATTATTATTATTATTATTATTATTATTATGTTTATTTAGTGTTTATTTATTTATTTAATGTTATTCTTCTAGTTATTATTGATGTTATTTTTTATATATATGATGTTCTTATGTTTATTTGATTCTAGATATTTATTTATTTATTTATTTATTTCAGTCAATGTGAATGTTTATATATATTTAAATTCTATCAATTCTTTCCTCATTTTTTGCTATTTTTAAGTAATAATATTTAGTAATTTAGTTGATGTGGATAATTTTTCATCTTAAGTATGTGTATATATAGATAATTTTTTTTCTTTACTCTCTCAAATTTTGAATAAGAATAAGATGGCTGTTTGCATAAGTATTCATTAATTTCAAAATATGTGGTTTTTTTCTTCTTTTTTTCAACTTTCAATATTGGTAATAGAGGGCAGATGTATCACGCACACGCACACACACACACACAGATTTTTTCATTATTTCTATCCATAAACATTAAATTATCAAGTTTTTTCGTTATTTTCTCTCAATTATTTATTCATTAATTACCTATTTTACACCTTATACAATACCTCTGCCCTTTACTGCCCTTATAATCACCTTACACTATGCAATTAACAGCCATTTATTAAGTTATTTAAGTCTGTGTCTATAATTTTGTAGTTTTCTCTCAGTGTCTCATCTCCATAACATACACACACACACACACCTACACATATCCTTCTATATCTCCACTCCTACTGCATCCACACACTCCTCCTTCACACACAATGACCTCAGATGACCCACGCACTCACCCACAGCATCTTGTCTCCAACAGGGTAAAGGTGGGGGCGCTAGGAGGAAAAAACGTCACCCGTCCGGTAAATCGAAGATCGCGCCATTCCTGCCAGAACGACACTTATGGAGGTGGTACGGCAAGGGGTTCAAGAGGCCGGGAGCGAAGGGCAAAGGCAGGAAGGAGTACTTCAAGGCCATCGTGAGAGGAAAGGAAATGATAAAGGTGAGGGAATGAAAGAGAAAATAAGATTAAAAAATTATTATAATATTAGATTTTTTCTCTCTTAGGTTAGGTTTTGTTAATATTTCAACACAACTCATGACCATTGTTACCAAGGTGTTCTCGGTCATGCTGATCACGAATATGGAATTAGTTTTGTCATTATTATAATATTTGGATTTTCCATTTTGTGGCCCGTAAATTCCACCAGAATTGAGGTCGAAAAAGTTTTTTCCCATTTTACTACGTCAATATTAGTCCTACAGGAAAGTTGTATAGAAGTAAAGTTGTGGAGTTTGATAATGTCTATCTCATACTGTCATCAGATTTCCAATAACTCAAATACTTATGAAGAAAATTCAAAGTTTGTGAAAGAAATTAATGAATAATACTTTACACTCCTACATCTATAATTACATTCCAATTCCATTTCACTATAGCTCAATAGAACGGGCGTCTCCTGCTCTTTCTTTTATATTATATACGTTTTTTACGTAAACCCCATAGATTTCAAGTTATTTCAAAATATGTGATTTATCAAAAAAAATCTAAGGGTGTACCCTACAAAATTTCATGAAAATTTCCACACCTCCGAATCTCATGAAAATTTGTACAATGATGTTTTCGGTCATGCTGAACACGAATCTGGACTTATTTTCATCATTACTATAATATCAAACTGTATTTCACCCTTGCTTGCCTAATAACAATAATGAAATAACCATTATTTAACTGTACTGGCTGATGCTGGTCTCATATCACAACAATACAGAGATGACCTACCCTTAATATACACCTCTCTCTCGTCCATATCTTCAGGTTGAGGACTGTGCAGTGTTCCTCTCCGCGGGGCAGCCAGACCAGCCTTACATAGGGAGAATTGAACACATGTGGCAGTCTTGGGGCGGCAACATGGTAGTGAAAGTGAAATGGTTCTATCACCCACAAGAAACGAAAGGTCTTGGCAAAAGATTAACTGAACCAAAAGTAAGTATGTGTGTTTGTGTGTGTGATTAGAATTCTGTATAAACTAGTGTACTTTTTGAAAATATTACATGTACCATCTCCCGTTTTCTAACACACGCTCGCTCTCTCTGCCGCGCCCACCACCAGGGGGCGCTGTTCCAGTCTCCACACACGGACGAGAACGACGTGCAGACCATCAGCCACAAGTGTGAGGTGGTAGCACTCTCGGACTATAAACAAAGGAGGAGAGAGATGGAAAACAGGTATAGTAATGTGTGTGTGTGTGTGTGTGAGTGTGTGTTTGATAGGTAATAATGAATGTGTTTTTGAGTGTGTGTGTGTGTTAAGCTTATTTATCACTTCTTAACACACACTAATAGGTAATTATGAGTGTGTTTATGAGTATGTTATCCTCAAACACACTCTAACACACTTTTTCTTTCCCCAAACACACACTAACACACTATTTCTTCCCCAAACGCACTCTAAACACACTCTAACACACTTTTCCAGTACTGTAACCTAATTTTTCGTGCCTCCAAACACACTCAAACGTCCTCTAACGCACTTTTTCTCCCTCCCGCTCCCCCACCACCCAGGTACGGCCCCGGACAGGAACAAGACGACCTGTACTACCTGGCTGGCTCCTACGACCCCACCACGGGACACATTGCCATGGAACCAGGCGTGTCATGAGGTGTGAAGGGCGGGCGTGGGCGTGGGCGTGGGCGTGTGTATGTGTGTGTGTTTGTTGGGGTGAAGGAGGAAAGGAAATTAAGAATGTGTTTGTGTGTGTGTGTGTGTGATTTTGTTGTAATGATGATGTAATTATTATTATTATTATTATTATTATTATTATTATTATTATTATTATTATTATTATTATTATTATTATTATTATTATTATTATTATTATTATTATTATTATTGTTGTTGTTGTTGTTGTTTTGTGTTTTGTTTTTAATGAAGTGAAAGAAAAGTTGTCATTTACGTACATGTGTATGTCTGTGTGTACGTCTGGCGTGACTTAAACACACACACACACGCACGCACATGGCTCTGGTGTGTGTGTGTATACTTGGCCCATAGTGGGTTGTACGTACATACATACATACATGTGTGTATACATATATGACTGTGTGGCAGCTTCACAAACGTACACGACAAGGCCTCACTGAATATGTACACGTGTGTGCGTGGTTTTTACGCACATAGATCTACACCTCACCCAGTTTGGCGATAAAACGTACACATGTAAGTTTAATTAGTGGTATGTGTGTCTGTGTGTGCGTGTGTGGCTACCTACATAAATGTACACATGTCAGTCACGCACATGGAAGTGGACAAAAAACGTACATAACTTAAAATGGCTGCCAAGCAACCTATGTACACATGAAGTGGAAAACGAACACACACGTACATGAAAGGCGGCTGCCGTGTATGTACGTATATATTGACGTGTGTGTACGTACATGTAGCGTGTGTACCAAGACTTTTGATGTGCGTATAGAGGTGCACACGAAGGAAATAATGTGATAAATATGAATAATAATTAGAAATATAATAAATGTGATAATAATGAAGGAAAGAAAAAATAAAGAAATAAAGAAAATGTAATAATCAAGAAAATATGATAAATGTGAAGAAATAAACAAAAACAAAAACAATAAATGAAATGAAAAGAAGAAGATGAAATAAACAAAAAAACGTGATAAAGATGAGAATACAAAAAAAAAGAGAAAGAAAAAGAAAGAAAGAAAGAAAAAAAACAAAAACACATTGAAACATTTATAAAGACAGGGAGGGGGGGGAGGGAGGGGGGCGCGCTGTCCCCTACCCCCCCCCTCCCCTCCACCCCCCGAGAGTGCCCCCCAAAAACATTTCAAAGATGCAACCCCAACCAGCCTTAGCCTCCAGGGACCTCCGCCCCCCCCGCCCACCCTTACCCCCCCCCCAGCGTGAAGGGGGGCGGGGGGGCAGGACCTGAGAGATGAAGCAAAACAAATGTAGAGAAAAAAACAAACAAATTATGAACTTCTGTGCTATTAGCTTAGAGAGAGAGAGAGAGAGAGAGAGAGAGAGAGAGAGAGAGAGAGAGAGAGAGAGAGAGAGAGAGAGAGAGAGAGTGAGAGAGAGAGAGAGAGAGAGAATGCTTTGTAATTATAATAACATAAATAATCGTAATAATAATAATAATAATAACAGTAATAATAATAATGATACAACTGATACCAGCTAATAATAATAATAATAATAATAAATAATAATAATAATAGTAATAGTAATAGTACTTCTACAAGCAGTACTATTACTTAGCTAATAGTAATACAAGTAGATAGTCGTGAAATCTTGCTAAAAGTACAGTAGGCCTATAGAATTACGTGTGTGCGTGTATGTATGTATGTGTATGTGTGTGTGTGCGTGTGTGTGTGTGTGTACGTGTGTGTGTGTGGTGGTAGGCTCAGTATATGCTATATTTTTAAGGCCTCCACCACCACCACCACCACCACCACACAGGTGTTTCAATACAGGTGTGTGTAGGGGGGGGGAGGGACATCAGTGCGTGGCGAGCTGACTCCCTCCCTCCCCCCCCTACACACACACACACACACACACATTTGTTCTCTCTCATGAGGGGGGGCGGCTCTCCTCCCCCCCTCCCCCCCTTGTGTATGCCCCCCCCCCTTGTGTGATATTAGTGATATGTCTGTGTAAAGGAGGAGGAGGAGGAGGAGGAGGAGACTGAAGAAGAAGAGGAGGAGGAGGAGGAGGAGGAGAAGGACACAAGAGGAGAAGTAGAAGTTAAAAGAGGAGGAAGGAGAGACAGATTAGGAGAAGAAGGAGGAGGAGGAGGAAGAAAAAGAAGAAGAGGAGGAGGAGGAGGAGGAGGAAGAAAAAGAAGAAGA
>JAPQNM010001760.1:47500-52500 GCA_029783475.1 Metacarcinus magister | reverse complement strand
AGATCTGTGGTATAGTATAGTTGAGGCCGGGTAGGTGGGGTTCGTGGCCGTGCTGATCCCGCCATCTAGTGTAGGCTAACCAAGCGTTCAGAACACCAGCATTGTCGCAAATGTTGTCACCTAGAGTCTCGTTACCGTCCACCTGTTTGAAGGGGAAGGATGGGGGGGGGAAGAGAAGAGGGGAAGGATGAAGAGGAAGGAGAATGATGGGAAGGGAAGGGGAGGGAAAGGAAAGGAGAAAAAGAGAGATTATTACATTTCCAGTTTTGTTATTTAGAAATGTTAACGTCTAAATTGCTTTGTATATCCTCCTCCTCCTCCTCCTCCTCCTCCTCCTCCTCCTCCTCCTCCTCCTCCTCTACACTTACATTCTTGCCCACCATTTCTATAGGGAACTGGCTGTACTGCTCCACAAAACAGGCAGCCCGCTCTGTAAACTGCTCCGCCATCTCATCACTCCACCATTGGGAAACGTTGCCGTGCTTGTCGTAACGCTTGCCTGAATGGGGTGGTTAGGTAGTTAGTGGTAGTTAAGGGTAGTTTTGGGGTGGTTAGGTTAGGGTTAGGTATGGTTAGGTAAGGTTAGGTTAGGTTAAGGTTAGGTTAAGGTTAAGGTTAGGTTTGGTTAGGTTAGGTTAGGATTAGGTTAGGTTAGTTAATGGTTGTTTAGGGTAGTAATGAGGCTGTTTTAGGGTATTTCTGAAAGGTAAATGTCTCTGAGTGTGTGTGTGTGTGTGTGTGTGTGTGTGTGTGTGTGTGTGTGTGTGTGTGTGTGTGTTAGTATAGATTGTTTTATATTTCAGTTAGGATTACACACACTCTCTCTCTCTCTCTCTCTCTCTCTCTCTCTCTCTCTCTCTCTCTCTCTCTCTCTCTCTCTCTCTCTCTCTCTCTCTCTCTCACCGTGGTTATCGAAGCCGTGCACCAACTCGTGTCCAATCACCACGCCGAGGCTCCCGTAGTTAAGGTACCTGTAGGAAGCAAGACTGTTAGGGTGTGTGTGTGTGTGTGTGTGTGTGTGTGAATAAGTTATAGTAAGTCAACACTGGTTATCAAAGGTTCTATGGTAGAGTGGAATGAGTCTCTCTCTCTCTCTCTCTCTCTCTCTCTCTCTCTCTCTCTCTCTCTCTCTCTCTCTCTCTCTCTCTCTCTCTCTCTCTCTCTCTCTCGTACTTACATAGGATATCCCGGGTTGTAGAAAGGTTCCCGCAGGATACCGAGTGGTAGGACTGCAAGGATAGGGTGTTAGTAGTAGCAGTAGTAGTAGTAGTAGTAGTAGTAGTAGTAGTAGTAGTAGTAGTAGTAGTATTATTATTATTAGTAGTAGTAGTAGTACGTTTGTTGGTGTTAAAATAGCATTAGTAATCATTAGTAGTAGTAGTAATGTTAATAGTATAGTAGTAGTAGTAGTAGTAGTAGTAGTAGTAGTAGTATAGTAGTAGTAGTAGTAGTTAGGGACTCACTTATCTCATTGGCTGCTGGGTTGTGGAAGGCGTTGACCACCAGAGGCTGAATCAACCAATCCCTGACGAGCAAATAATAATAATAATAATAATAATGTGTTTATATATAATTTCTGTATAGTCTTCCCTAAAACTGAATGTGTTAGGGTAGTTTAACATGTATTTATTATCATATTATCAGTTTATATACTTAATGAATAGATTACAAAGATATATTAGAGAAAACTATAAAATATAAACGTTAAATTAATCTGAAATCACCGAAGAAAGTTATATAATTCAAAAAAATTAATAGTACCATTTTCTTTGAGTCGTCAATGTCATAGAAAACGGTAATATTTCAGGGTAGACTCTTACTTTTTTTTATCGACTGGTCTTGAGAGTTTCTTCAGTTCCTTCCACACTTCATGCTTCTTCATACGTAGGATATTGTTCAGGAAATGGTCCTCTAAGATCTCCAGCTGTAGGAAGGATCAAGGATGAGTGTAGGATAGAGAAAGGGTAGGATATATAACCACCACCACCACTACTACTACTACTACTACTACTACTACTACTACTACTACTACTACTACTATTACTATTACTACTACTTACTCCTTCAAATTCCTCGTCTAGTAGTTCTGAAGATTCTATATATTCTGGGTAACCAATTTTCTTGCCCATGATGTCCAACTGAGAGAGAGAGAGAGAGAGAGAGAGAGAGAGAGAGAGAGAGAGGAGAGGTTAGTATACAAGTTATATTCAATTCTTACATCCATTCTCTCTATCTCTCTCTCTATGTTAGTTTGTTAGTCTGTACGTAACTATATATATAACAAAGTCTATCCACTTCTATAATCAATAACTGTGTGTGTGTGTGTGTGTGTGTGTGTGTGTGTGTGTGTGTGTGTGTGTGTGTGTGGTTACCTTATCGCTGCACACTTCTTTCATCTCCTGCTCGAGCCAGTCTTGTCTGTCTATCACGAGGTGGAAGGCCGTTCGGACCTCTTCCACTAAGTTGTCGATCTGGAGGAGGAGGAGGAGGAGGAGGCGGAGGAGGAGGGGTAATAGTGAGAGAGAAGGAGGAGGAGGAGGAAGAAAGGAAAGGAAAGAGGAGGAGGATGTAACAGAGGAGATGATATTGAAAGAGAAGGAGGAAGAAATAGAAGAGGAGGAGGAGGAAGAGTAGGTAATAGTGAAAGAGGAGGTGGAGGAAGAGGAATGGAAAGAGAAGAGGAGGAAGAAGAGGAGATAATATTGAAACAGGAGGAGGAAGAGGAAGTTAGGAAACAATAACACTAATAACAATAATAATAACAATAAAAAACAACACACACACACATACACACACACCCACCCCCTCACACACACACACACACACACACACAACCCCCCCCCCTTACCTTATTAGAGATAGTATGATCGTAGTAATCTTCCACATAGCTCCTGGCCAACGCTGCCCCAAACCCATCGTTCACTACAGCTGCACACTCTTTCCATCTGCTTATATACGTTCTCTGTTCTGTTGGGTCTGGCACCTGTGGGGGGGGAGGAGGGGAAGGAGGAGGAGGAAGAGAGAGATTGATATATTAGTGTTGTAGTAGTAGTAGTGGTATAGGTTAGGTTAGGTTAGGTTAGGTGATAGTATTATTAGTAGTACACACACACACACACACACACACACACACACACACACACACACACACACACACACACTCACTCACACTTAGCACACACACACACACACACACACACACACACACACTCACTCACACTTAGCACACACACACACACACACACACACTTAGCACTTAGCACTCACCTCACTCCTAAACTGCTGCCACAACTGCTGGAAATAGTTACTGATGTACGGCATGTAACGCAACACGAATCTCCACAGCAGATAATTCACGATCACTCTGGGAAAAAAAAAGAGTTCGTATTACGAGTACAAACGATTCGGATAACGAGTGGCATTGTATCGCATTACGAGTATAGTCTAACTTTTTTTTATTTTTTTATAATTAGCCTAGTACACGTAGACTAATTAGCAGGTGTGTTTAATTACCTGTCAGGCGTCTCAGTGACCAGCTTAATGAGGTCAGGGACGTAAGGAGCACAGTGGAGGGTAATGATGAGGGAATCCACGTCTAAGTTAATGTTAAACTCATCCAAAGTGTGACGAAGCATACGACTCCAAGCGATCTGAGGAAGGGAAGGGAGGGGGAGTAGGGAGGGAAGGGAGGGAAAGGGAAAGGGAAAGGGAAAGGGAGAGTGTAAGGGTAAGGGAAGGGAAGGGAGTGTATGTTGAAGGGAAGGGAAGGGAGTGTGTGGGGAGTTGGAGAGAAGGGAAGGGAAGGGAAGGGAAGGGGAGGGGAAGGAGAGTGTGAGAGAAAGATTAAAAGTATTAGGAAGAGATTAAGAATTGAAAGGAAGGAGAGAGAGAGAGAGAGAGAGAGAGAGAGAGAGAGAGAGAGAAGAGAAGGAATAAAAAGAAGAGATATATTACTATTATCATTACTATTACCACCACCACCACTACTACCACCACTACTACTACTACTACTACTACTACTACTACTACTACTACACTACTACTACTACTACTACTACTACTACAACTACACTCACCTCGGGCACCAACTCTCCTAACTGGTAGACTGTCATTCTCTCTGAAGACTCGATGACGTCCACTCCTAGACTGTCTGTTAGGTTACTTCCCTCTGTCCCTCCTTCACACTCACGGCTGTCTGATATCTGAGGAAGGAGGAGGAGGAGGAAGAGGAGGAGGAGGAGGAGGAGGGAGGAGGAGGGGAAGGCAAGGCAAGGTAAGGGAGCGAGAGAGGTAGGTAGGATAAGTTAGACAAATATAATATCTAGCTTGTATTTACTCTCTCTCTCTCTCACTCTCTCTCTCTCTCACTCACTCTCACACTCTCTCACTCTCACACTCTCTCACACACACACACACACACGTACCAGCGCAAACTTGGTCTCAAACACTATTAGTTCATCAATATGTGAAGTGTTTAATCCTTGTTGAGGTGATAAGGCCAACGCTGTCTCCTCCAGCAGCGCCCTGTAGGCTGATATGTAACCGGCGTATTCTTCGTTACTTGTGTTCAGGTAGTAGTTACGTGCTAGTGCCGGCGTGCCCTTGTAGAACTGGAGGGAAGAAGGATATGGTGATGTAGGATGTAGGAAGGAGAGACGATTAGGTGAAAGGATGTTATATTGAAGGAAGGATGTAGGAATGAGACTAATAGGTAAAGGTATTGAAGGAAAGGAAAGGAAGGATGGATGTAGGTAGGAGAGAGAAATAGGTGAAAAGGATATATTGAAGGAAAGGAAGGAAGGATGAAAGACGAAGGAAGGAAGGAAGGAAGGAGGAATGAGAGACAAGGGAAGGAAGGAAGGAGGAATGAGAGACAAGGGAAGGAAAGAGGAAGGAGAGAGATGAATAGATGAAAAGGATATTGTAGGATATTGAAGGAGGAAGGAGAGAGAGACAAATAGATAAAAGGATATTAAATTGAAAGAGAGAGAGAAAGGAAG
>JAPQNM010001760.1:25000-35000 GCA_029783475.1 Metacarcinus magister | reverse complement strand
TCTCTAATAAATTTCGAGAAAATGAGGAGGAAATTCAGGTTTTTATATAAATATTAAGTTTCATTTTACTGTGTAATTATTAGTCATAGAACAAATATTAATAATGACATTTGTACAGTTTAATTAGGTGTATCAGATGCTGCAGTGATATTTCCAATATCTCTAATAGCTTTCGAGGAAATGAGGAGAAAATTTATGTTTATATAAAAATATTAAGTTTCATTTTACTGAGTAATTATTAGTCATAGAACAAATATTCATAATGACAGTAGTACAGTTTAATTAGGTGTATCAGATGCTGTAATGATATTTCCAATATCTCTAATAGCTTTCGAGAAAATGAGGAGGAAAGTCATGTTTTTAAATAAATATTAAGTTTAATTTTACTGTGAAATTGTTAGTCATAGAACAAATATTCATAATGACAGTTGTACAGTTTAATTAGGTGTATCAGATGCTGCAATGATATTTCCAATATCTCTAATAGCTTTCGGGAAAATGAGGAGGAAATTCATGTTTTTAAGTAAATATTAAGTTTCATTTTACTGCGTAATTATTAGTCATAGAAAAAATATTCATAATATCAGTTGTACAGTTTAATTAGGTTTATCAGATGCTGCAATGATATTTCCAATATCTCTAATAGCTTTCGGGAAAATGAGGAGGAAAGTCATGTTTATATATAAATATTAAGTTTCATTTTACTGCGTAATTATTAGTCATAGAACAAATATTCATAATATCAGTTGTACAGTTTAATTAGGTCTATCAGATGCTGAAATTATATTTCCAATATCTCTAATAGCTTTCAAGAAAATAACGAGGAAAGTCATGTTTTTATATAAAAATACGGTTTTATTTTACTGCGTAATTATTAGTCATAGAACAAATATTCATAATATCAGTTGTACAGTTGAATTAGGTGTATCAGATGATGCAATGATATTTCCAATATCTCTAATAGCTTTCGAGAAAACGAGGAAGAAAGTAATTTTAAAAAAAGTAAAATTCAGTATTTAATAGTACTAGTGAAAATATTCATAATGACAGTAGTATATTTTAATTAGGTCTATCAAATGCTGCAATGATATTTCCAATATCTCTAATAGCTTTCGAGAAAATGATGAGGAAATTCATGTTTTTATATAAATATTAAGTTTCATTTTACTGCGTAATTATTAGTCATAGAACAAATATTAATAATGACAGTTGTACAGTTTAATTAGGTGTATCAGATGCTGCAATGATATTTCCAATATCTCTAATAGCTTTCGAGGAAATGAGGAGAAAAGTCATGTTTTATATAAAAATATTAAGTTTCATTTTACTGAGTAATTATTAGTCATAGAACAAATATTCATAATGACAGTTGTACAGTTTAATTAGGTGTATCAGATGCTGCAATGATATTTCCAATATCTCTAATAGCTTTCGGGAAAATGACGAGTAAAGTCATGTTTTTATATAAATATTAAGTTTCATTTTACTGCGTAATCATTAGTCATAGAACAAATATTCATAATTTCAGTTTTACAGTTTAATTAGGTCTATCAGATGCTGCAATGATATTTCCAATATCTCTAATAGCTTTCGAGAAAATGAGAGGAAATTCATGTTTTTATATAAATATTAAGTTTCATTTTACTGCGTAATTATTAGTCATAGAACAAATATTAATAATGACAGTTTGTACAGTTTAATTAGGTGTATCAGATGCTGCAATGATATTTCCAATATCTCTAATAGCTTTCGAGGAAATGAGGAGAAAAGTTTATGTTTATATAAAAATATTAAGTTTCATTTTACTGAGTAATTATTAGTCATAGAACAAATATTCATAATGACAGTAGTACAGTTTAATTAGGTGTATCAGATGCTGTAATGATATTTCCAATATCTCTAATAGCTTTCGAGAAAATGAGGAGGAAAGTCATGTTTTTAAATAAATATTAAGTTTAATTTTACTGCGTAATTGTTAGTCATAGAACAAATATTCATAATGACAGTTGTACAGTTTAATTAGGTGTATCAGATGCTGCAATGATATTTCCAATATCTCTAATAGCTTTCGGGAAAATGAGGAGGAAATTCATGTTTTTAAATAAATATTAAGTTTCATTTTACTGCGTAATTATTAGTCATAGAAAAAATATTCATAATATCAGTTGTACAGTTTAATTAGGTTTATCAGATGCTGCAATGATATTTCCAATATCTCTAATAGCTTTCGGGAAAATGAGGAGGAAAGTCATGTTTATATATAAATATTAAGTTTCATTTTACTGCGTAATTATTAGTCATAGAACAAATATTCATAATATCAGTTGTACAGTTTAATTAGGTCTATCAGATGCTGAAATTATATTTCCAATATCTCTAATAGCTTTCAAGAAAATAACGAGGAAAGTCATGTTTTTATATAAAAATACGGTTTTATTTTACTGCGTAATTATTAGTCATAGAACAAATATTCATAATATCAGTTGTATAGTTGAATTAGGTGTATCAGATGATGCAATGATATTTCCAATATCTCTAATAGCTTTCGAGAAAACGAGGAAGAAAGTAATTTTGAAAAAAGTAAAATTCAGTATTTAATGGTACTAGTGAAAATATTCATAATGACAGTAGTATATTTTAATTAGGTCTATCAAATGCTGCAATAATATTTCCAATATCTCTAATAGCTTTCGAGAAAATGATGAGGAAATTCATGTTTTTATATAAATATTAAGTTTCATTTTACTGCGTAATTATTAGTCATAGAACAAATATTAATAATGACAGTTGTACAGTTTAATTAGGTGTATCAGATGCTGCAATGATATTTCCAATATCTCTAATAGCTTTCGAGGAAATTAGGAGAAAAGTTATGTTTATATAAAAATATTAAGTTTCATTTTACTGAGTAATTATTAGTAATAGAACAAATATTCATAATGACAGTTGTACAGTTTAATTAGGTGTATCAGATGCAGCAATGATATTTCCAATATCTCTAATAGCTTTCGGAAAAATGACGAGTAAAGTCATGTTTTTATATAAATATTAAGTTTCATTTTACTGCGTAATCATTAGTCATAGAACAAATATTCATAATTTCAGTTTTACAGTTTAATTAGGTCTATCAGATGCTGCAATGATATTTCCAATATCTCTAATAAATTTCGAGAAAATGAGGAGGAAATTCAGGTTTTTATATAAATATTAAGTTTCATTTTACTGTGTAATTATTAGTCATAGAACAAATATTAATAATGACATTTGTACAGTTTAATTAGGTGTATCAGATGCTGCAATGATATTTCCAATATCTCTAATAGCTTTCGAGGAAATGAGGAGAAAATTTATGTTGATATAAAAATATTAAGTTTCATTTTACTGAGTAATTATTAGTCATAGAACAAATATTCATAATGACAGTAGTACAGTTTAATTAGGTGTATCAGATGCTGTAATGATATTTCCAATATCTCTAATAGCTTTCGAGAAAATGAGGAGGAAAGTCATGTTTTTAAATAAATATTAAGTTTAATTTTACTGCGTAATTGTTAGTCATAGAACAAATATTCATAATGACAGTTGTACAGTTTAATTAGGTGTATCAGATGCTGCAATGATATTTCCAATATCTCTAATAGCTTTCGGGAAAATGAGGAGGAAATTCATGTTTTTAAATAAATATTAAGTTTCATTTTACTGCGTAATTATTAGTCATAGAAAAAATATTCATAATATCAGTTGTACAGTTTAATTAGGTTTATCAGATGCTGCAATGATATTTCCAATATCTCTAATAGCTTTCGGGAAAATGAGGAGGAAAGTCATGTTTATATATAAATATTAAGTTTCATTTTACTGCGTAATTATTAGTCATAGAACAAATATTCATAATATCAGTTGTACAGTTTAATTAGGTCTATCAGATGCTGCAATTATATTTCCAATATCTCTAATAGCTTTCAAGAAAATAACGAGGAAAGTCATGTTTTTATATAAAAATACGGTTTTATTTTACTGCGTAATTATTAGTCATAGAACAAATATTCATAATATCAGTTGTACAGTTGAATTAGGTGTATCAGATGATGCAATGATATTTCCAATATCTCTAATAGCTTTCGAGAAAACGAGGAAGAAAGTAATTTTGAAAAAAGTAAAATTCAGTATTTAATAGTACTAGTGAAAATATTCATAATGACAGTAGTATATTTTAATTAGGTCTATCAAATGCTGCAATGATATTTCCAATATCTCTAATAGCTTTCGAGAAAATGATGAGGAAAATTCATGTTTTTATATAAATATTAAGTTTCATTTTACTGCGTAATTATTAGTCATAGAACAAATATTAATAATGACAGTTGTACAGTTTAATTAGGTGTATCAGATGCTGCAATGATATTTCCAATATCTTTAATAGCTTTCGGGAAAATGACGAGTAAAGTCATGTTTTTATATAAATATTAAGTTTCAATTTACTGCGTAATCATTAGTCATAGAACAAATATTCATAATTTCCGTTTTACAGTTTAATTAGGTCTATCAGATGCAGCAATGATATTTCCAATATCTCTAATAAATTTCGAGAAAATGAGGAGGAAATTCATGTTTTTATATAAATATTAAGTTTCATTTTACTGCGTAATTATTAGTCATAGAACAAATATTAATAATGACAGTTGTATAGTTTAATTAGGTGTATCAGATGCTGCAATGATATTTCTAATATCTCTAATAACTTTCGAGGAAATGAGAAAATTTATGTTTATATAAAAATATTAAGTTTCATTTTAATGAGTAATTATTAGTCATAGAACAAATATTCATAATGACAGTTGTACAGTTTAATTAGGTGTATCAGATGCTGTAATGATATTTCCAATATCTCTAATAGCTTTCGAGAAAATGAGGAGGAAAGTCATGTTTTTAAATAAATATTAAGTTTAATTTTACTGCGTAATTGTTAGTCATAGAACAAATATTCATAATGACAGTTGTACAGTTTAATTAGGTGTATCAGATGCTGCAATGATATTTCCAATATCTCTAATAGCTTTCGGGAAAATGAGGAGGAAATTCATGTTTTTAAATAAATATTAAGTTTCATTTTACTGCGTAATTATTAGTCATAGAACAAATATTCATAATATCAGTTATACAGTTTAATTAGGTGTATCAGATGCTGCAATGATATTTCCAATATCTCTAATAGCTTTCGGGAAAATGAGGAGGAAAGTCATGTTTATATATAAATATTAAGTTTCATTTTACTGCGTAATTATTAGTCATAGAACAAATATTCATAATATCAGTTTTACAGTTTAATTAGGTTTATCAGATGCTGCAATGATATTTCCATTATCTCTAATAGCTTTCGGGAAAATGAAGAGGAAAGTCATGTTTATATATAAATATTAAGCTTCATTTTACTGCGTAATTATTAGACATAAAACAAATATTCATAATTACAGTTGTACAGTTTAATTAAGTGTATCAGATGCTGCAATGATATTTCCAATATTTCTAATAGCTTTCGGGAAAATGAGGAGGAAAGTCATGTTTTTATATAAATATTAAGTTTAATTTTACTGCGTAATTATTAGTCATAGAACAAATATTCATAATGAGAGTTGTACAGTTTAATTAGGTGTATCAGCTGCTGCAATGATATTTCCAATATCTCTAATAGCTTTCGAGAACATAAGGAGGAAAGTCATGTTTTTAAATAAATATTAAGTTTCATTTTACTGCGTAATTATTAGTCATAGAACAAATATTCATAATATCAGTTGTACAGTTGAGTTAGGTGTATCAGATGATGCAATGATATTTCCAATATCTCTAATAGCTTTCGAGAAAACGAGGAAGAAAGTAATTTTTAAAAAAGTAAAATTCAGTATTTATTAGTACTAGTGAAAATATTCATAATGAAAGTAGTATATTTTAATTAGGTCTATTAAATGCTGCAATGATATTTCTAATATCTCTAATAGCTTTCGAGAAAATGAGGAGGAAAGTCATGTTTTTATATAAATATATAGTTTTATTTTACTGCGTAACTATGTCAAGTCATCTCTGTGTGTTGAGAAAAGAATCATTATCATCATCAACTCGCTCTCTCTCTCTCTCTCTCTCTCTCTCTCTCTCTCTCTCTATATATATATATATATATATATATATATATATATATATATATATATATATATATATATATATATATATATATAGGGGAAGGTGGGGTAAGACGGAACCGCCTTTTTAAATCGAAGCAGAAAGGGAAAGGTTCAGAATCTCCTTCCTAGATGTCCCTCACTTCCCCCAAGAGTGACGTCACTGCTGCCAGTAGGCACGCTCAGTTAGCCATGTGCTTCTGAGGGGAGAAGTTGTCCTTTTACTTAGTGCTGATGTTATATGCACAAGGTAAGACACACAAGGTAAGACATTAGCATGTTTCGTATTGAAATAATTGTTATAATAATTTGCTACTTACGTTAGATATGCCCATGAGTGTATACATGATATATATGTGCCATAAATTAGTATAGAAAACATGGATATTTTGGTAAATGTTTCGAGATTGAATATTTACTTTTGGGGTAAGATGGACCCTATGGGGTTCCATCTTACACCTCACACTATATATTTCACAAACAATAAACATTGTCTTTCCCTTTTTTTCTACATAGATGCCTCGGAAATATGTGCGAGTTAGTAGCAGAGGGGAATTGAATGAGGCAGCTATGGAAAGTGCAATAGCTGCAGTTAGAGCAAAAATGATAGGCTTAAAAAAAGCCTCAAAAGAATTCAACGTGACCCAGACTACACAAAGGTGACCACGACTCTACGAAATAAGAGAGTCAGGCCCCAAGGACGAGCTTTTGTTTTTACAGCATCTCTATATAAGACAGAGTTATAGTCCGAAATTCATAAGAAAAAAGAAAAAGACCTTCAAGCTCTAGCACAGAAGCGCCAAGAGAGAGAAGACAAGAAGAAAGAGAAACTAGCAACGGCAGCATCTAACAAACGACCGAACGAAAGGCTGGCAAAACAGAAAAAAGAAAGGCAAGAGAAAGCTGGACCATCCTGTGCTCATGACAATGACAGTGAAAGTGAAGATGGAGATTGAACTAAATGCTTGTATTGCAATGACACGTTTGGTAATTCAGTGAGAGGGGAAGGCTGGGTTTGTTGTGCTATTTGCAAACGTTGGGCACATGAGCAATGTCCAGGGATAAAGGATGATGAGGATGAGGATTTTGTGTGTGATTTATGCCATTAAGGATCTGTTTCTTCATGTTCAGTTTGAGGGCTAAGATGGACCCCTGGGGTCCATCTTAGCCCGTCATTTAGTTTTTGGTACAATAAAAATATTGATTTTGTAAAATCTCGTGTTTCACTTTTTTCCTTCATAAACCGTATCCAGACTTCAACTATAATACTCCAAAGCACCACCACCACCACCACCACCACACACCCACACACCCACACACCCACACACCCACACACACTGAAACACTGAAACACCAAAAAATTATATAAATGTGGTTTCTAGACTCACTGCATTGTTAAGTATTCCGTCCTACCCCACCTTCCCCTATATATATATATATATATATATATATATATATATATATATATATATATATATATATATATATATATATATATATATATGTTAATTTCCTAGGTAATTAAGCTGCTTTTAAAAATTTGTTTTTAATGTGTATTATCAGCTTTTGGCTGCTTGTACACATTACCTTGCTGCAATAAACCATTAATTATTATTATTATTATTATTACACACACACACACACACACACACACACACACACACACACAAGTGGATGGCGAATGGATGAAGTGGATGGCGACTTGTTGAACTTGGAAACGAGAACTACAAGGGGACATGGAAAGAAGTTGAAGAAGGAGCAGTGTGTAAGGGATATTAAGAAGTATAGTTTCCCTCACAGAGTTGTGGACACCTGGAATGCTTTGAATGAGGAAATTGTTAATGCCGTCAGTGTGCATAGTTTCAAAGCTAAGCTGGACAAAGCAAGATGTAGAGACGGGTCATGAGATTACTCCCCTCCCGTAAACCACAACTAGGTAAATACAACTAGGTAAATACACACACACACACACACACACACACCACATAGCACCACCACCACACAACTTCCTTTGCCCAGCTGATCCTCGGCGGTCCGGGGTGCAGGCTTCAAACCTGTAGCTGATTAGCGTCAGAGTGGTTCAACTCCACCTGCTGGGCGTACTGAGGGGTGTGGGCGGCCGCGTTGAGGTGGTGGGCGGCGTGGTGGTGTGGGGTGTGCTTGGCGAAGTGTGTGAAGCCATGTTTTTGCGTTGAAAGTGTGCGTGAATGGTTATTTTGGTTGTGTGTGTGTGTGTGTGTGTGTGTGTGTGTGACTCATGTTCGAATCCCACTATAGAAGTTTATTTATTTTTTAATTATTTCATTTTCTCCTTTTGATATTTTTTTTTGTGTTTTTTTTATATATAGATCTCATTATAGAAGTTTAGTTTATTTGTGTTGTTTATTTATTTATTTATTCATTATTATATAGAGAGACATTTGTTCAGTGGCACAATTTAGTGTATTATTATGAATATTATGTTCTATGACTACTACTACTACTACTACTACTGCTACTACTACTACTACTACTACTACTACTACTACTACTACTACTACTATCACTACTACTATCAGTCTTATCTACCACCACCACCACCACCACCACCTCGTCCTCGCATAGTATATCACAACATAAGTTCGAATCCCGAGCCAGCCAGTAATTTTTGTAATCAATATTTTTATTATTATTATTATTACATATTCTCTTCTTTCTTCCTGTCTCTAAGTTATTCCTGTTTTTTCCTTCTTCCTCTGTTCCGTTGAAATAATAGTAAGTGTTGGTAATAATAGTAATAGTAATAATAGTAATAGTAGTAATATATTTTCCATCTGTCATTGTTTACATTTGACGTCACTAAGCCACGCCCACTTTGACTTATTCATTGTGACGTCAGAGCTTTCCTACGCTGTGATTGGTCAAAGAGAGAGAGAGAGAGAGAGAGAGAGATAGTTACTAGATTCATCCACAGAGAATAATAATAATAATAATACGAATATATAAACGAATTAATAGCATAAAAATGATAAATAAACACAATTAGAAGAGAAGAAAAATTAGAGAAAATAGAGATAATTGAAAGAGAGATAGAGAGAAATATTACAGTTGCCAATTACCTTAGAGAGAGGAAGGGAAGGGAGGGGAAGGAAGGAAGGAGAGAGAGATAATAAAGTAAAAAAAATAAAGAGACAGATAGCATTAATAAAAAAAATTAGATAAGTCACCCTTTCAAAAATCAAAAAACACCACCATTCTCTAATTTTATTTTAGGGGTAACTTAAACAATATTTCTATTACTATTATTTTCTCTATCTTTAATTACTAACTCCACCTAGTATCCCTATCCATATCTCTATCTAATTATCTTTTAAAACATTATAATTACCCTATTTATAAACCAATTTACTCCTATTTCTTTACTAAATCTACTTATAAAACCTATTAATTTGTATTATATCGTGTTTGTTTACCTAAAGTTTTAATTATCTATATATTTTTTTTTATTATTGATTCGTAAACTATTTGTATATATCGATTAATGTTTTCCATAACTGTACGCGTCTCTAACCAGTGTAGATTAAGTTGCTCTAACCTATTGGCGTAAATAATAATAATAATGATGATGATGATAATAATAATGATGATAATGATAATGATGTTAGCTAATTCCTACGATCATCTTTGTCATTTTACTCTAAACTGATTCTAACTTAACCCTTACACTGCCGAGGTCTTTTCTAAGTGTTCGATTTATAGATTTTTTTAAAAATTATGATTTTATTCAATTTTTTCTTTATCAACTCACAACGATCTGAAGAATAGAGGAAAAATATTCATCTTTCTAT
>JAPQNM010001760.1:10000-17500 GCA_029783475.1 Metacarcinus magister | reverse complement strand
GCCATCAACACCCTGGCTGACCTGCTCGAGGCACGCACACACGACCTGCTGCAGGCCAACAGGCTGGACCTGGACGAAGCGGCGCGCAGCGGCCTGTCCTCTGCCCTGACGGCCCGCCTGGCCCTCACGTCCGCCAAGCTGAGTGGGCTGGCCATGGGACTGAGGCAGATCGCGGGGGCGTCGCGGGGCTCCGTGGGACGCACGCTGAGCCGCATGCTGCTGGCGGAGGGCGTGGAGCTGCGGCAGGTGACGGTGCCCATCGGGGTGCTGCTGGTCATATTTGAGTCACGCCCAGACTGCCTGCCCCAGGTGGCCTCCCTGGCCATGGCCACGGGCAACGGCCTGCTGCTGAAGGGCGGCAGCGAGGCCCTGCGGTCCAACGAGGCCCTAATGGCCCTGGTGCACGAGGCCCTGGCCACCGTGGGGGCGCAGGGCGCCATCCACCTGCTGGCCACGCGGGAGGACGTGGCCGACCTGCTGCAGCTGGAAGGCGAGATTGACTTGGTGATTCCGCGCGGCAGCAACGACCTGGTGAGGGCAGTGCGGGAGCAGGCGCGCGCCATCCCCGTGCTGGGCCACGCCGAGGGCATCTGTCACGCCTTCATTGACTGTGACGCCGACCTGGAGAAGGCGGTCAAGCTGGGTGAGTGGCGGCACGCACGCGCACGCACACGCACACGCACACGCGCACGCACACACACACACACACACACACACACACACACACACACACACACACACACACACACACACACACACACACACACACACACACACACACGCACACACACACACACACCACACGCACACACACACACACACACACACACACACACATACACACACACACACACACACACACACACACACACACACACACACACACACACACTGTCTAACCCCCCCTTCCCCCCCCCGTAGTCCTGGACGCCAAGTGTGACTACCCTTCCGCCTGTAACGCCGTCGAGACCTTGCTGATCCACGAGGACATCTTCCGCGGGAGTGACATCTTCACGAGGCTGTGTCAGGCCCTGCAGCGGCACGGCGTCAAGATCAACGCCGGCCCAAAACTCGCCTCCATGCTCACCTTCGGACCTCCACTCGCTACCTCATTCAAGTAAGTGTCATAATGATGATAACCTAACCTGATAAGAACTGAAAATATACAGTAAGGAGTATAAAAAATTGATGATAATAATTGATAATATAATAGTGTGTGTGTGAATGTATTGAAAAAAGTATTACACAATTCTGTTTTTGTCCTCTTCCTCCTCCTCCTCCTCCTCCTCCTCCTCCTCCTCCTCCTCCTCCTCCTAGAAAACTTGACCTTAGTAAGATAATAATTTACCAAACAAGAGATATAAACTTGATAACCACGCCTAACCCACTCTATCTCACCCTCCCTCTCTCTCCCTCTCCCTCTCCCTCTCACTCACTCACCACTCATCTCACCATTCCAGAGTTGAGTTCGGTGACCTTGAATGCATAATAGAGGTGGTGAGCGGCCTGCAGGAAGCCGTGGACCACATTCACCACTACGGTTCATCACACACCGACATCATCATCACTGAAAATAAAAATACAGCCGATACATTCCTAAACACGGTCGATTCTGCCTGTGTGTTTCATAATGCTTCATCACGCTTTGCAGATGGCTATAGATTAGGACTAGGAGCTGAGGTGGGTGTTAGTACTGCTAGGATACATGCTAGGGGTCCTGTAGGGATGGACGGCTTGCTAACTACTAAATGGGTCGTTAGAGGTGATTGTGCTACAGCCGCTGACTTTACGGAAGGTAAAAGAGAGTTTTTGCATCAGAAGTTACCTGTTATTAATGGTGATGATGGTGGTGATGTGGTGGTTAGAGGTGAGGGTGGTGGTGATGAGGAGGTGGTGTATCAGTGATGTGTGTGTGTTAGGTTAGGTTAGGTTAGGTCTCTCTATATTTATACGTACACACACTTAGAGCAGCTTTATACGTACATATGTAAGTCAATATTATTATTATTATTATTATTATTTTTAACTTAAGTAGAATTATAAGTGAAAACAAGTATATTTATAAGTAATTTTATTGTTATTATTATTATTATTAGAAGTTCTTTTAATGTTCTTTTTTAAAATGTGTTCCTTTAATATAATAATAATAATAATAAATTAATTCCATGTTATTCTAAGTTAATTATTTATTGTTATTATTTTTTTTTTCGCTTTCATTTCCATTTTATTTTATATCTTTATTCATTATTGTTTAGTTCTTCCTTGTATTCTTCTATTTATTTATTTATCTATTTTTTTTTATATACATACATATATATATTAAACTATTTATGGCTTGATAAATGACATTATTATTATATTTTTTTTTATTATGCTCGTCTGCAAGAACAAAATACAAAATAAAATAGTGAACCATTTATATGATCCATTTTCTTTAACTATTTGGTGTGAAAGAAAACGAGAATCAAGATGGCGCGAATTTAAAAATGTTGAGTAGTGAGAGAGAGAGAGAGAGAGAGAGAGAGAGAGAGGGAATGTAAGGAATGCATACGGAGGTAAATAAATAAATAGATACTAAGGAAAGGAGAGAAGACAGTAGGAGGAAGAGGAAGAAGAAGGAGAAGAAGGAGGAGGAAAATAATAAAAGATGGAAGGAAATAACTAGAAAATAATAATAATAATAATAATAATAACAATACTAGTTCAATACATTTAATTCCTGAACAAACTAGACATAAATAAATAAAATAATTAACACAATCATACAATTAAAACCACAACATAATAATAATAATAATAATAATAATCCACAACAATAATTAATAAAACCAATTAGTAACCCCGATAGTCAGGAGGAAAACATTTACAAGGAATTTAAAACCAACCTCGCTGATGATGACAATGACTCCACCTAACATTCTGCCCTTTAACCTGTGTTGCGGGGACGGCTCAGGGTAGACACACACTGGGTATTGAACCAAGAAAACCACTAAAACCTTACACAAACCCAACCATACATATAAAATAAACCAAGAAATCCATACAAGTTATACATATAAGTTAGTATGCGTTGCGGGCGCTGGTCTGGGCAGGGTAAATAAGTGAGAGGGAGAGGGAGGCTGGGCAGTGTGTTGCGGGGACGGCCAATTCAAGATGGCAGCTAGGGAGGAGAGTGAGATGTAATTCCTAGACATTTTCTTAATTTTAACCTATTTACGTGCGTGTGAGGGGTCAGTGCGTGCCGTGCCCCGCCCCTGCAGCCCCTTAGGAGTATGTAGACGCCCTTGGGAACGCTGGAAACGGAGTCAATCACGTAATATGAGGAAGACTAAAAGAGGAAGTGGACAGAAATTTTAACCTGGGTATGTAGTGTTTATAATTTCATGTATGTGTACCTGTGTGTGCGTGTGTGTACGTGTGGGGTAGGCGTGTACGTGTGTGTGATGGGGAAGGAAGTAATGGGGGAGGAAGGGCTAGAGGGAAGGAGAGAGGGAGAGAGAGAGAAAGGGAGAGAAAGAAGGTTTGTTTACAAGATGAGGGAGGGGGCAGGAGGGGGGGGAGGGAGGGGGGAGGGGGAGGAGGGTGATATGAATGCAACATTAAAGAACTATCTCTCTCTCTCTATTTCTCTCTCTCTCTCTCTCTCTCTCTCTCTCTCTCTCTCTCTCTCTCTCTCTCTCTCTCTCTCTCTCTCTCTCTCTCCCGTGTGTAAGGAATTTCAGAGAGAGAGAGAATGGGCGAGTGTACTACTACAATGCTTCTCTCTCTCTCTCTCTCTCTCTCTCTCTCTCTCTCTCTCTCTCTCTCTCTCTCTCTCTCTCTCTCTCTCTCTCTCTCATAAGACAAAATCATTGGTGAAAGTTATTATTATTATTATTATTATTATTATTATTATTATTATTATTATTATTATTATTGTCATAGAATAGTATTAAATATATAGTAGATAATAATAGAAATAATAATAATAATAATAATAATAATAATAATAATAATAATAATAATAATAACATAACATTATTTTTACATTATTATTATTATTGTTTTTATTTCAATTTTATTATTATTATTATTATTATTATTATTTACGTTTTCTTAGTGTTCTTCTTCTTCTTCATCTTGTTCATAATCTTGTTGTTGTTGTTGTTGTTGTTATTACTTTGTTTCATTATACGTAAACTCTCTAGTAAATTAAATATAAAACCATACTATTTATTTATTTATTTATTTATTTATTTATTTATTGTTGTAAGCGAGTGAGTAACTATTTTTCGTGTAGTATTAAATAACATTATATATATATTACCTTCTCTTAATTATTGATTTATATATATATTTGTTTACGATTGATAAATGATCCAGTTTTTTTCTTCATTTATATTTATTGGAATGATATTTATAGTGTAGAAAAAATATATATATACATAAAAAAAAAGAGGTATTTCAAACAATTATAATCTGTTAATATTTCATTACACAAATTATACAATGAATGACTTTGAACTTTACAAGATTAACGATAAAAAAAGACTTTGTGGTAGCTATGACGAACGAACTAAAACCAATTCAAACATAAACACACCCGTACGCCCACACCTACAACATTAACACACCCTACGCCCACACCTACAACATTAACACACTCGTACGCCCACACCTACAACATTAACACACTCCTACGCCCACACCTACAACATTAACACACTCCTACGCCCACACCTACAACATTAACACACCCGTACGCCCACACCTACAACATTAACACTCCTACGCCCACACCTACACCATTAACACCCGTACGCCCACACCTACAACATTAACACACCCGTACGCCCACACCTACAACATTAACACTCCTACGCCCACACTACACATACTCACTCTACGCCCACACTCCTACGCCCACACCTACAATATTACACTCACTTTTTATCACCTCACTATACAAAAAAGATATTAATAAGCTGAAGAGATATCAATGTTAAGCGTTTTAGATCAAATGAAACGAAGCACTTTTTTCATCATTAGAATCATGAATATTTATAGTTAACAATATCACAATTCAATCATTTCAGAACAAACTTGATAAATACTTAACATTAAATCAAAATAAATATAGTATGTCATTCTTGTATATATTATTGTTGTGTTTTTTCATCTTCCTTATATAAATTCCGTGTTATTGTGTCTATACTACATGGTATCACTGCCCCTTCCCGCCAACTTAGGCTGGAGGGCAGGGTGGGTGGGGAGGAGCCTTACACTTTACTGTCCTTTCGTCTATCAAGTAAATATTATAGTAGTAGTAGATAGTATTAAGTAGATATTATAGTAGTAATGTAGCCACGCAGACAGCCTCGTTAGGTTCAGTAGGAGTGCTGGTGTCTGTTCTTCCTTTGTACTCCTTTGTATTCCTCCTCCCCAGAGCATCACACAGTCGTTGCCTTCTCCCTTCCCCTTAAGTAGTAGTAGTAGTGAGTGTGGTGTGTGTGGTGTTGTATCTGAAGTGTTGTTGTTTACAGGTGTGGCGCGGCCCTTCATCACCACCACCACCACCACCACCACCATCATCACCACCACCACCTTCACCACCTTCACCACCACCACCGCCATGCATAACAACAACAACAACCACAACAACAACCACCACAACAACAACAACAACAACAATAACCAGAACAATAACAACAACAACAACAACAACACGCAGCACCACAACAACAACAATCGCCGCCGCAAGAAGCGTCCGTCGTACGGCGTCCGCACGGTGGAGATCACTAAGGGCAGGAAGGGGTTCGGGTTCACCATCAGCGGGCAGGGGCCGTGCATGTTGTCGTGCATCGTGCCGGGCTCGCCTGGTGAGCGTGCGGGGCTGCGTCCTGGTGACTACCTCATCGCGGTCAACGGGCAGAACGTGAGCAAGGCGGCGCACGATGACGTGGCGCGCCTCATCGGTGCGTCCAAGCTGCTCAAGCTGCAGATCGCGGAGAACTACTACTCAGACTCCTCGGACGACGAGTTCGTGACGGTGAGCAGACCCAAGCCCAAGTACCCCAACAGGCTGCGGCACAAGAGTCAACAGACCCGCGCCGAGAAGGTGGTGCGGGACCTGCAGAGCGGCGCCATCTTCAGTGAACACGCAGCCATGCACCTGGGGGAGGCGGCCCTGCTGGCAGACCGTGACGCATGGCCGCCCAAGGCTCCACTCACGCCCACGCCCAAGCAGGACCCATCACCCCCGCCCGCACCCTCAACCTCACCCACACGCCTGCGTCCAGACCAGATCCACCTGGTGATGGCCGAGGCGCGCCAGGCCGCACGCACGCCGCGCCCCCTCAAGGAAGCACAGCCCCAGGCACCCCCGCCCCAGGCCCCGCCGCCCCAGCCCCAGGCCCCGCCGCCCCAGCCCCAGGCACCCCCGCCCCAGCCCCAGACAGCCCCGCTGCGGCCCCGTCACCTGGCCAAGAAGAAGGACAAGTCCCCCAAGGCCAAGCTGCGGCACCACGGCGGGGACTCAGGCCGACCCATGGCCATCCAGCCCCCGCAGGCACCCACACACCAGCCCCCGCAGCCCCCGCCCCAGCCACAGCCCCCGCCGCAGCCCCAGCCCCCGCGGCAACACTCACCCACGCCCCAGCCACAGCCTCAGCCCCAGTGGGTGGAGGTGGTGGGCGGCCCCGCCCTGGAGGCGTACAGCGGCTTCACGGAGCAGGAGCTGCAGCAGCTGCTGTGCCCCACGCTGGCCCCGCCCGGCCCCGGCCCCGGGTTGTGCCCTGGCCCCGGCCCCGGCCCTGGCCCCGGTGTGGTGGCACTGTACCGCGCCGTGGTGGGTTACCTGGGCACCATTGAGATGCCCAAGGAGCCTGCGGGAGGGTCACGCCTGGCAGCCATCCGCAGCTGTGTGCGTCGCCTGCGCATCGAGAAGAAGGTGCACACGCTGGTGCTGATGTCCGTGTGTGCCGAGCGTGTGGTGCTGACCAGTCCGCACGGCCTCACGCTGGCCCAGTACCCCGCGGACCGCATCACGTTCTGCGGCGTGTACGCGGACGACAAGAAGTTCTTTGGTCTGGTGACGGTGCACGGCGCGGCGGGGGACGAGCTGAGTGACGGCTCCCATGACGGGTGTGGGGGCAGCGGTGTGGGCGGGGGGGTGGGCAGCACGTCCTCGTCGTGCCACGTGTTCATGGTGGACCCGCGCATGGTGGTGCACGGTGACCACGTGCGGCGCGCTAACAACTTCAGGCTGGAGTGCACGCCCAGGCCCGACGCTGCCTTCTGTCAGGAGTTCCCGGAGAGTGCAGACCCCATCCTGCACGCCATCCTCAGCCTGTACCGGGGCAGGGCGGGGCCCATGGAGGGGGGGGCGCCGGGCCTGGTGGACGTGGAGGCCCAGCTGTCCCCGCACCACTCCAACACGTCATCCAACTCATCCAACTCAGACTCAGGGATAGGGTTCAGGGACGAGGGGGGCGGCCTCCCCTACCACCACCACCACGACCG
>JAPQNM010001758.1:67500-85000 GCA_029783475.1 Metacarcinus magister | reverse complement strand
ATTTCCAGATTTTTTCCTCTCTTTCCCCGATCTTAACTATTAACCATACCCTTTCGAAATTCAATGGAGTGGAAAAAATAAGGTATAGGGTCTTTTTGAAGAATTCGGTGTTGTCAAGAAGTTGCTAACATACATAACAAACACAAAAAACAAACAAGATTATAAAAGAGCAAAAGAGAAGAACAGACAGCAATGGTTCTAATGAACCTAACGAGGCTGTACTTGGGGATACAGTCTACTACTATAGTATCTATATGATATAGACAAATAAACAGCAAAGTGGAAAGCTCCTCACCACCCATCCCTTCCTCCAGCCGTAGCTGGCTAGAAGGGAAGTGATATCATAAAGTATGGATAAACTAGCATTTTGGGGAGGCAGTGGTCTAGTGGCTAGCGGTCGGGCATACCAGCTCAGGGTCCCGCGTTCGAGTCTCGGCATGGGCTGGCCACTTTTCTTCGTTACTACCGCCGAGTGGCCTAAGATCACCCACATGCTGCCATAACACCATCTTCGCCGGGACTGCAACGTTATATGCGCGAGGAGCTTCCGCTGGCAGCATGAGCCTATCAATAAGAAGAAACACGGCGTCACTTAAAAAATCTAACCCGCGCTACTAACGGGCGGAGGCCAACCATCTAAGGTCTCCCTGAAGCCTACCGGCGCCATGGGTAAAAAAAAAAAAAAAAAGAAAAAAAAAAATAAGTTGTATAAGAAAGTGAGAAAACAGATGTAATATACAGGAATTACTGAAATAGAGTATTACGCAGGCACGAATAATCTTTTTTTTTTTTTTTCTTAAACGATTCAATTGTTTTACTGATAACAATTTGTGTTGGTAGACAATTCCATCTATTCACGATCCTTGATTATTAAAGAATAAGTTTTTTCGCTTCGTTCGACCTATAAAGCTTACCAATGATCTTGAAGCCATTTTTATGAGTGGTGCTTGTGAGATCAGTAGTTACATAGTAAAAGTAAAATGAAGCATACGCTGTAGCTGCCCGTAGCTTCGGACGCTCATATCCCTTCATATAAGCCTTCGAGCCTGCGGTAGAAATTAATCAGTCGTCCCGGGACACAGGGACACTGTGATATCCGGTTTCCATAGTTTACCTTCCCAAGGTTTTGCTAAGAACCCATTTATCGACCAACTCGAGGATGAACAGCTGGGTGATCTGTGCACCGACTGCCTCGTCTGGGGATCGAACTTGGGCCAACAAATTCGTAGTCAGACGTGCTAACCACTGCACCACTGAGGCGCAATAATAGTTTATGCTAATATTGTCTGAGCCACGGAATTTTTTTAATATTTCAATTTGGTCAAATCTTAGCGTACGTTTGGATAAACTGAGTAAAGTTCAGATCCTTAAGGCGTTTTTCGTAAAGCTTGTTTCGCAATCTTGGGATAATTTTTGTAACGTTTCTTTGTATTCTCTCCAACTTATCAACCTTTTTTTTATAACATGGTGACCAAAACTGAATGTAATATACTAGGTGAGTGGTGTACAATTGCATTAAATATAATAAGGATAATTTTATAGCCAGATTTCTACTCAAAAGTTTTTCCAATGAAGCCGATTAGTTTGTTAACTATCTTAACATCAGTTGAACAATGCTTACTAACACTTAAGAAGAACTACTAAGCGAGCTGAACTTATTCAGTTTATCCAAACGTAGACTTGTAAAAGGTGCTCGTTTGTGTGTGTATATTGCTAGTTGATCGATCACAGGGCGATGAATAATCCACAGGGCGGTGAGTGGCGACAGTTGAGTAGGTCATTTTAACATCGCGAGGCGGTGGGGCAGGGGTTGCACTGAGGGCGCAAAGGGGTGCGTTGAGGACACATAGGGCCGCTAGCGAGTGCGCTGAGGAGGCGGAAAACTGCGCAGGGGCCGCTCAGAATGAACAGGGGCCGCGCAGAATACGCATGGGGCTGTGCTGATGACGCAAGAAGGCGTCAGAGGGCGCTGAAGACGCAGTAAGGCGTCTGAGGGGGCAGGGGCCGCGCAGAATGCGCATAAGGCCGTGCCGATGACGCAATAAAGCGTCAGAGGCGTAGAGGCCGTGCAGAGTGCGCATGAGGCCGTTGAAGACTCAGGGAAGGCGTCTGAGGGGGCACAGAAGGTGCCATGGTTGGTGGGAGGGGATAACCTTCTAAGTGGCAGCTACACATGTAATACTTGTAAATATTACCACCAAAACAACCACACAAGGTGCTTGTAATAGTGTAATACCTACCAGCATTAACACAAAAACAAAGGAATAAAAATAGGGTTCGGTATCACTTTCCTTGCGTCGTTTAGGGGGTAGGGTGTTCAGGATAATAATATTTGTAGTGGAAGTATCAAAACAATAGTATTTATTGAGTGCTGAAGTATGTAGTACTTATTTGGACACTTACATATCACTTATATATAATTTGTATATCACTTGGCCATACGAGATTAATTAAGGGCTAACTGGTATAAAAATATAACCACTGCTTAGTTAACTAAACGGCCCAAGTTACCCCTGATCCCTAATCTAACGTCTTAGAGTGAATATTCCTTCGAGTCTAAGAACGAAGACCAGGTCACATACAGGATAACTTGTGCAAAACAAAAACACAGAAAGAAACACACGATATGGACACTTCAGATGGGTGAACACTTCAGATGGGTGAACACTTGACCACTTCAAATCAACTTCCTTATCTTACGTCTCGGATGGAATATTCCTTCGAATCCGAGAAACTAAAATAACGATAGGAACGCGAGGAACTCTTCACTGGACACTTTACAACATAAGCACATGGCACCACTTCACTCGTTCTGACATCACATGTTATACAGCCTACCTAATTTCCCTAACAAGCTAGACTCCCTTGATACTTTGACTTGCCATTGACCTAGATTCACTTGCCATATGACGAATTTGTAACACCAGGCTGAGATGTCGGAGAGTAGCAGGCGAGTGGGAAGAAAACAAAAAAAACACATTAACTTCCAACCTAACACCCATATAATATTCACTTTCCCTACACTTGATCACACTCCTAGTAATGTCAAAGATATATATATACATACGTATATATAATATCACACACCTTACTGACTTTACTAAGCTATCACTGTATCTTCAATAGCTATAATAACTCTCTCACCTGAGATGTCGGAGAGTAGCAGGCGAGTGAGAAGAGCTTTCGCTTCAACCCTCGAATAAAACTCTCCTGGATTGCCAGACGCCTCTAGGAACATAGGTTCTGAATAATTATAACTATAATCTAACTTTGCCTGATACATCATTCATTTCCTTAATTCTTATTTTTAATTAGAATTATTATAATATTATTTTTCGGTTTCAACTATCCTTCCTTTATGAAACAAGTTTAATAGGAGGTCCCCCCCCCCTTTATTGGAAATATTCATATTTTCCCTACGTGAGAATAATATCTTTCCTCAAAATATTCCACCGTAAGTGAAGAAAATGATCTGGATTATGGAACGCAGGTTAGTGAATATACGTAGGATTTTACGGATATATATTTGATTCATTCCTTCTCCTCCCCACAGGTAGATTTTATAAGACTTTGATTTGAGGCGATGATTAAACTCCCCTACTTAATAAAAAAAAAAAATTAAACAACCCTTTACTCTTTCCCCTTATTGCCTACTTAACCCCTTATCCCATGATGTTTAGGGAATAACAAAATATTGCAAGTACTACTCCTTCGACCCTCACCCGAATGATATTTGAGAAATAATAGACAGTTTTATCACACCAAAACCAAAAAACGGAGTGTTACACACACAAGTGTGTAGTATTTCTCCTAACCCAAAGATCAACCTTGCGAACCCCTTGATGGAGGCGAGGCTTTTTGCCTTGGGAGTGATTGAACGAATGAATCAAGAAGATTCAGGTCCTCACACTGGGAGATTTGTGCCCTTTATAGCACAGGCTAGAAGCCACTTATTGGACCATAGCTACACTCCAGTGGTCACCAATTGAAAGCTGATGCCCAGGGTGTTGTAGTGCTGAAATGGAGCGCAACATATTAATCAATGATATTACAAAAGAAAATATGAATAAAGAACTATGATGTTATACAAAATTATACATGAATATTGAAAAATATAATTAAAATATAATTACAATAGTTTGGGCTGCAACCCGCTCGTTCTCTGTGGAGCGGGGTAAAGGAAAGGCCTTGAGGGGTGACTGTTACAGACTACGAAGGGACCTAATTGAGGAATTTAAAAGTTTTCACGGCTTTGACAATATTAACATAAACGACTACATAACTACCGATTTTACACGCACCACTCGTAACAATGGGTTCAAGATCATTGGCCAGCTTTGGCTGGAGGGAGGGATGGGTTTGGAGGAGCTTTTCACTTTGCTGTCATTTTGTCTCTATCAAGTAGATATTTTAGTAGTAGTGTAGCCACATAAATAGCCTTGTTAGGTCTAGTAGGAATGTTATTGTCAGTTCTTCCATTGTACTTCTTTGTACTCTCCTCCTCCTCCTCTGCCTCTTCCATCAGCGGAGTCACTGAGTCATGAATAGATACATAAACAAAATCTATGGCCAAATTTTCAATATCAGGCAATAATTTATTCAGTTGCAAAAGATCACTATGTATGAAATCCAGTCTCTACCCGCTTGTAATTTCAAAAGATTCAATAGAAATCATTAATGCAATTCATATTTAGTTCAAATAACACTCGCGGAAAATAATAATCAGTCTTATTTATTTACCCCCAGCTAAAAGAAAAATTGACAATAAACACTTCGAGCAAATAGCGGAAATCAAAATAGATTTAAAATTTTCTGTGATTTTAACCTACCAGTAACCAAATGGGGCAAACCATTAAATTCACACTCGGGACATGATCTCTAGATGAACCTTCAAGAAATTGTTCTTTTTCACCACGTTAAACGACCTACAAGGGGCAATAATATCCTAGATAAAATTCTTATGACATAATATAACCTTGTCAGTGACGTAAAAATTGAATCAAAATGGAGTACGAGTGACCATCGGTTGATAACTTTTAGTATCCAGTTTAATAAAGTATACGTAGGAGAGGGCAAAGAAAAAATACTAGACTATCGAATGTAACATTTAAATAAACTAAGAAGGATTATAGAAAACACCGATCGGAATATATTTTGGAGTTTAATGACATAAACAAAACATGGCTACCATTCACTAGTAAGCTACACCGAACTTAAGAATATTGTAAACCACTACGAAATAGGCGTTCTTTTCATTTGCCACTTTTCTGACCAACTAACCAAGATGTTGAAGTTGGATTGTAGTTACATTTTTTCGGCGGTTGTATTCACTTTACTCGTGATGTTCGTATCGTCAGCAAATTTTGATATCTTAGAGGTGAAGCTTTCATCGATATCAATGACGTAAATTATAAAAAGAATGGGGCCAATGACTGATTCCTGTGACACACCGCTTACAACGTCTAGGCAGTTAGATGATTTACCGTATATCACACGCGCTGTTTCTCTCAGAAAGCCAGTTTTTAAGCTACTTAAAAATTTTCCAAGCTATGCCGTGAGATTCTGATTTCTTTACTAGTTCTTTATGGGGAACTATGTCAAACGCTTTTATGAAACCAAAATAGATTATATCTACCGATTTTGTCTCGTCATAATTGTTGAATACGTCGTTGTAAAAGTCAAGCAGATTTGTTTGAAATGAACGCAAGCCATATTTAGTATTTTTGATCAAAATATTTTCTTCTAGGAAACTCACTGATTTATCACGTATTACAGTTTTTATTAGTTTACCAACTACTAATGTGAGGCTGGTTGGTCTGTAATTATTTGGGAGCACCTTATCTCCCAGCCATGCCTGTCGTATGGAACCACATAAATAGGCCGAGCTTTGCTTGACGGAGGTGATGATTGCTGTTCTCAGAATGCTCCACCCTGCTCTTCATGCTGAACACAGAGTGTCGGCGGATCACACCAAGACTTTTCATCCCATTCTTGGTGAATGTCAGGGATGAGCTAGTCTATCTAGGTAGCCCAAGAAGCCTCTTAAGGCCGTCCTTGTGATATACTTTTTAACGGTTCCTAGTAGCCGCCTTGAACCGCAACAACAGCGAATTGCAGTACAGAGAGTAGCAGTAATTCCTGAATAATTCCAGCTTCACCTCCAGACTACATTGTGAAACTTCCACAACAAGGTGTTACCCGTGACTGTAAGCTCTGTGGTCTGCTTCTTGATGTTAATATCATCAGTCATGTCACGGTGTAGGAATTTTTTTTATTTTTTTTATTTTTTTATTAAAAGGGTAATGGCTAAGGGAAAACAGAAATAAGTAAAAAAAAAATCCCGCTTGTCGCCAGACCCTGTAAAGAGGACAGTAGGAGAATAGAAGCAAGGGGTGGAGATCCAGTTAACATTAGAGGTGTCTTGACACCTCGGTATGTGAACCTATCCACAAAGGCAAGTGGTTTCCCACTGTGGTGTGCCAATTCAAGGTAATACACCTTAAAACGTGCCGATGATACTATCATGTATTCTGTCTTACAGGTGTTATAGACAATGACAAGTTTGCTTCCAGTGTGGTAGTAGCTATTGCAGCATTTGGCTTGTCAACAACTTTGTATTGGATGGTTGATAAAGCCATATGTCCTATGCTCGCGGCGTTCCTTCGGTGTTGACTGGATCTGGGGCTGTATTTTGATTTTGTTTTTTTTCTTGTTCATCGTAAGTATGCCTATTTGTACTTCCTTCAATTATTCTTGATTCCTTTTCATTCTTTCTTTTTCCACCTTTTTTCTCTCCTCTATTTTCTTCATTTTGATTTCCTTCTTGTCGAAACTGTAATGTTGATGAAGACTTCTCATTTATGTCAGTATTATAACGAACTTTTGGTCTCAATGACCGTGACATTTGATGTGATCATCATCCATTGCAAATACATTCCACCAATACATGGATGCACAGTTACATTTGGTGATGTCAAATATCCTGATAAGCAACCATTTCACACTGCAGCTCCTTTTGTTTGGGCCAAACTCTGCTCTGATAACAGTTCCTTTCGCTGATAGCTCACTGGGAAGAAATTGTCTGGATCAATCAATAAAATCACTGAATTTATAACCAGTGGAGCATTGGTATTAGTTATCTTAATCTGAAATGGAAATAGCTATCAAGGGGACAAAAAAATTTGCAAAATATATGATACATACCTACAAATCCCTTTTTTCGTCCAACAAGTTATCTTAAATGTGAAATTCAGTTACCAGAAATTATTTATCCGATGGAATCTTGTTTTCGAGATGACAAAAAATATAATATTAACAAAATTCTTTTTAAGAATCCTCATCATACGTTTTGCACTTACCGAGTTCCACGCTGCTTCAATTGCGGTTTTAGAAAGCTGAACATTGTTTTAAAACAAAACGCAGAACGAGAAGGTACTCACCTTATCAAAATAAAACATATTGATTCACATTCCATTTTTGAAACTCCGAGATTTAAATTTCTCGCCACAACCTAACATTGTGACAGAAGGTACTCACCTTATCAAAATAAAACATATTGATTCACATTCCATTTTTGAAACTCCGAGATTTAAATTTCTCGCCACAACCTAACATTGTAGATTACAAAGACGCTGTCTTTGTGTGCATACCTGGTGACGCGGGGCCGGGACAGCGCGTAGAAGACTGGGCCCACGAGGAGAGCCATCACGAGCACGGCTATCCACGTGTCTTTCTTGAAGGGCAGGGCAACAGACTGCCACCGCGGCAACTTTGTTCCTTTATTAATCAGGAGGCATGTACTCTGTTCCACGGTTGTGTAAGTACACAGGTAAATCATAAATATAATTGTTTTTGCAACTTGACAAGCTGTTTTGTTCTAGATTATTTGTAGCTTCTGATAAGACTAAATGTCTTGACCATACAGGAACATATGCTTGAAAATATATACCTTTATTAAAATTTATGGAATATCATAAACAAGTGTTTAAATATTTTTGTCTTATAATTACATATTTTCAATGAATAAAATTTTGTAGCCCATCTTATAACAAAGAAAACCAGTGGGTACCTGCTGACCGTAAGGTGCCGTGTACGCTTGGTGCACGTGTCGCCCTCCCAGCACCGAGATGAACAGGTTACCAATGCCTATATCTCCCTCGCCGCTAGCAAACATACCCACCATGCCGTTCCAGGTGCCATTAGGTAGCTGGTATCCCCATAGCACACCTGCACATACATACCCGTTAAACACATATGTCAGATATTTGAAAGTCCAATAGACACAAGATCTTATATTTATCTATCTATCTATCTATCTATCTATCTATCTATATATATATATATATATATATATATATATATATATTAAATAAACGCAATTAATTGTCACTCCACGATCCTATAGCGACCACTTCCTAACAAAGATTCTCCATTTGACGTAGCAGATAAAAAAAATTTCTTCACCAATAGCATGGAATGATTATACATTATTTTTTTCGAACAAAATGTAGTTTATAAACAGCAATATATAAAATGACATTTTTCGTCTTCAAAGCTGGAACCGATCACTAATGATCCATACAAAACTCAAATGCTCCTACTACTACTGCTACAAAAACTAGAACTACTACTACTACTACTACTATTACTACTACTACTACTACTACTACTAATACTAATAATAATAATAATAATAATAATAATATTACTACTAACCTTTCTACTACTGCGGCTGCTGCTGCTGCTGCCGCTATTACTATTACTACTACTAATATTACTACTACTACTACTACTACTACTACTACTACTACTACTACTACTACAACAACAACTACTATTACTACTACTACTACTACCACTACTATAGTCTATACCAGAGGTTGGCAACCCGCGGCTCCGGAGCCGCATGCGGCTCTTTCATCCCTCTGCTGTGGCTCTCGTGGCTTTGACAGGACGAGCTCATTTTGGAAAAAAAGATAATGTGAATAAATAATGGCCATATAATTTAAATTGATTTTTGTTTTATTTCTTTAGTTTTTTTTGTTGTAATAGTTATATCTTTGGAGATTGAATTGTGCTTGTGCCATTAAAATAAAACTTGTTTTAATATTTTGTCTATCAAAATATGCGTCACGGCCTGTATACGATACCTGTTGCCGCCAGACAAGTTGTTACGAAATGCCGTTTGAATTGGCCGCGTGGTTGCGTAAGACCTGTGCGCGCCGCCCGAGTGTGGTGTGAGGAGGGAGTGGTGTGGTGGTCACCCCGCGCTCCTTTAGTCTGCCACCTACCCCTCAGCTGTACGGACGTGTGTGTCTCGCTGTGGACCAACGCTGTATTTTCCATACGTCGTTTCTTCGCTTTCGGGTTGTATTGAGGTTGGACCTAGGTTTCCAGTGATTTCTCGGCCTGTTAGTGTTTACGCCTACGAGTAGTATTTTACGGCGGAAGAGCCGGTTTTGTTAGTACGAGGCGAGATCACTGAATTCCTTGGTCTCGGGGAGGACGAAAGGGTGGCGACACCCCTTTGTCTCGGTTTGTCAGTCTGTTTGCACGTCCACACTATATACTCAGCTTCGAGGCGGGGTAAGCCAGACACCCTGGGGTGACGTGTCATGACAAAGTGACTTATTTTGACCCCGGTAAGCTAGCAATGGATAAATCTATGAAGAAAAAAGTTTCTGACGAAAATAGAACGTTTAATGCGTCATGGAAAGATTCATTTGCTTTCACTGCTGACAAAACTGGTTTACCGGTATGCCTAATATGCGCTGAGAAATTAGCAAACAACAAAAAATCAAACGTTGAAAGACATTTCCAGAATAAACACACTGCCTTTGCTGAAAAATATCTAGTTGGAGATGAGCGAAGAAGAGCAATTTCGGAACTGCTGCGGAAAGCTGATCAGAGCAAAACTATTTTCAAGTCGTGGATGAACTCTGCGAATTCAAGTACTTATGCTAGTTTTGTGGCAGCTCAAGAGATAGCCCGGCACGGCAAGCCGTTCACAGATGGAGACTATATAAAACAAATCGTTCATAAAGATATCAAAACATCTATTCTTAGACTTCAAAAACAAGATTGAAATTATTCAGAAAATTAAAGATATGCCTCTCTCTGCAAAGACAGTTAAGGACAGGACCATTAAAATAGCAGCAAATATCACCAATCAACAAATCACGGATATTAATTCAGCTCCAGAGTACTCAATCGCCTGTGATGAGTCAAAAGATGTCAGCGATATTGAGCAAATAGTGCTGTTATGCAGATATGTGAACTCTGCTGGGCCACAGGAAGAAATCATTGAGATAATACCGCTTAAAGGCCAGACACGGGGGGAGGACATCTGTGAAGCTGTGTTGGATTGTTTAAAAAACAAAGAAATAAACACAACTCACCAGGTGTCAGTGAGTACTGATGGGGCACCAAGTATGACAGGAGCACAGCGGGGGTTTGTGAGTTTACTTCAGAAGTCGCTGGATAGAAAGCTGCTGACATTTCACTGCATCCTACATCAAGAGGCATTGTGCGCTCAAACATTTCCTCCGGAGTGTACAGAAGTTATGAATCTTGTCATTCAAAATAATGGCACAAGGATTAAACCACCGACAGTTCCGTTCATTATTAGATGAAGTTGAGAGCACATATGCTGATCTCCGGCTGCACAACAAAGTCCGGTGGCTGTCCCGAGGGGAGGTACTGAAACGGTTTGCTGTGTGTCTGGGGCACATAAAAACATTTCTAGAAAGCAAAGGGTTCACCTTTCCTGAGCTGGATCAGCCAGCTTGGATGGAAAAGCTGCACTTCATAGTGGATATGACAGCGCACCTTAACACGCTGAACAAAAGTCTGCAGGGGAAAGGAAACACAGCCCTGCAGATGCTAGAAGAGGTTTTGGCGTTTGAGCGGAAGATGACGGTGTTTGTCAGAGATGTACAGAGAGGTACGCTGCTTCACTTCTCTTCTTTGAGAGAGTTCAAAGAAGCACACAATCAGATTAATTATAAGTATTTTGTTTGTGCCATCATCGCAATGCAAACTGGGTTTCAGAAAAGATTCCGTGATTTTAGGGAGGAAAAAAAAATTATCCTTCCCCATCACTCCTCTGAATGTCGACCCATTGCGGTTGAACATGACTGCATTTACAGCAGTAAGTCAGCCCGATCTTGAGCTCGAACTGGCCGACATAGTTGACAAAGACGTGTGGGTGTCTAAGTTCAGAAGCTTGGCATCTGATCTAGAAGATGTTGCTCGTCAGAAGGCCATTCTTGCTCAGAATCACAAATGGAGTGACATTGAAAACCTTCCCAAACCGGACAAACTTGTGTTCGATACATGGAATACCATTCCCGACACTTACATGAACATGAAAAAAGTATGCATTTGGAGTCCTGTCGATCTTTCGATCCACATACTTGTGCGAGCAGGTTTTTTCAATCATGAACTACATCAAAAGTAAACATCGTTCGCGCCTCACAGATGAAAGCTTGCATTCCTGCATGAAAATCAAAGTGACGTCTTACAACCCTAATATGGATACGCTGTGCTGTGAAGTTCAGGCGCAGGAATCACATTAACCAGATGAAAGAAAAAATTTAATGAGGAATTTTTTAGAAAATATATATTTTTATATCAGACCTTCAACTGATGTAGTTGTGTTTAGTTTGCAAGTTGACAGTTGACTTGTGTACGCCATGTGAGGAAATTCAGGAACTGAAATAAATATTAATCAAAACAACAAAGTGGCATTTCTTGTTTGCCCTTCATGCTGCATTTACCTTCAATATAGTGGTCAAATAGGTTTTGTGACTCTGAGTGACTTTTACTTTGGCGGGAAACGGGCTGAAATGGCTCTTTTAATGCTAAAGGTTGCCGACCCCTGGTCTATACAATGTAAAGTGGCGGTAGAAGCCCTGCCTTCCTTGCTCTCACCCTTTCTACTACTGCGGCTGCTGCTGCTATTACTACTATTACTACTATTACTACTACTACTACTACTACTACTTCTACTAGTACTACTACTACTACTACTACTACTACTACTACTACCACTACCACTACTATAGTCTATACAATGTAAAGTGGCGGTAGAAGCCCTGCCTTCCTTGCTCTCACCTAATTCCTCTGACTATGTACAGATTTTTTACGATTTTACTTCCAAAGTGAAGTACATCCTATCTCACTTTCCTTATGCTGAGATCTCCATTTTAGGGAATTTTAATGTTCACCACAAGCTTTTGCTTTCATCTTTTTTCACTGAGCAACCTGGTGAACAAACCTTCAACTTTGCTATCCTTCATGACCTAGAGCAGCTGGTGCAGTTCCCTACCCGTATCCCTGACCGCCTTGGAGACACACCCAACATTCTTGATCTTTTCCTAACTTCCAACCCTTCCTCTCCGTTGGGATCCTCTGATCACGACCTTATTTCCATTACCTGTTCTATTACTCCAGTGCAGCCTCAGGACCCGCCTAAGCGGAGGTGCTTCTGGCATTTCAACTCTGCTAAGTGGGAGGACCTAATGCAGTACTATTCTGATTTTCCTTGGAATGATTATTTCTTCCATGTCAGATATCCTTTGTTTTGTGCCAAGCGCATAACAGAGGTTATTATCTCTGGCATGGAGCTATACATTCCTCATACTTTCTCTAATACTGAAGCTAAGGGGCCATAGTTTAACTCTGCTTGTTCTCGTGCTGTTAAAGTTAGAGAGGTGGCTCACAAACGGTACCGTAGCCATCCATCTGCTGAAACTCATGCCCTATATATATCTGCCCGTAATAATGTCAAATTTATTCTCCTATTTACTAAAAACTTTTTCATCAATAGAAAATGTCAAAATCTTTCGAATACTAACTTTTTCCGTGATTACTGGCATCTAGCTAATAATGTATCTAACAATTTTACTTATGCATCTTACCCTCCTTTACTTCAACCAGATGGCTCTACAGCTGTCTCTTCTTTTGCTAAAGATTAACTCTTCGCTCAAACCTTTACTACCAACTCTACTTTGGATGATACTGGGCATATTCCTCCTACTCCTCCACCCTCTGACTACTTTATCCCTAAAATAATTTTTTTTCACTGACGTTTTCCATGCCCTCTCTGGCCTTGATTCTCAGAAAACTTACGGTCTGGATGGAGTCCCTCCTGTTATTCTCAAAAACTGTGCTTCCTAACTCGCTCCCTGCCTGGTCAAACTCTTTCGTCTGTGTCTCTCTACTTCTACCTATCCTTTTTACTGGAAGTTTGCTCACATTCAACCTGTCCCTAAATAGGGTGACTGCTCCAATCCTTCAAACTACCGCCCTATAGCTTTGATTTCCTGCCTTTGAGTCTATCCTTAATAAGTAGATAATGAGGCATCTATCAGCTCACAAACTTCTCTCTGATTGCCAGTATGGTTTCCGTAAAGGCTGGTCTACTGGTGATCTTCTTGCTTTCCTAATTGAATCATGGTCATCCTTTTTTCGGGACTTCGGTGAAAACTTTGCTGTCAGCCTTGACATATCGAAAGCCTTCGATAGAGTCTGGCATAAATCTTTATTTTCTAAAATACCCTCTTACAAATTCTATCCTTTTCTCTGTACCTTCATCTCCAGTTTCCTTTCTTACCGTTCTAGTGCTGCTATAGTGGACGGTCACATTTCTTCCCCTAAAACTATCAACAGTGGTGTTCCTCAGGGTTCTGTCCAATCACCCACTCTCTTTCTATCATTCATCAATGATCTCCTAAATCTGGCTCAATGCCCTATCCATTCCTTTGCTGATGACATCACCTTGCATTTTTCAACGTCGTACAACAGACACCTAACCCAATAAAAATTAAATTATTCAGGGCGAGATGCTACAGGATGCCTAAATTCTGATCTTTCACTTGTTTCTGATTTGGGCAGAGCAAACCTGGAGAAAAAGGAAACACTACCAGTGAACAATTTTAGAAAATGAGTGTGTCTGTTGTGTTTAATGGTTCCTTAGGATTTTTAGAAACATCACACATTTATCTAATAAGGAGGAAGAAAAGCCGTTCAGTGACGAAACAGTCAACGTCTACCAAACTGCATTTGGACTTTGGTGATCATGTTCTGATTAGCAAGATATCTGTACCCTTAGTACCATCAGGAGTTAAGAGTTAGATTATTTTTTCTTTCAGTAATATAAACGAGTCATTACATAAACAATTTTAAGCGTCAGGGATAAATGACTGCATGTGGAAAAAAATATAATAAAAGATAAAGAAAAATAATAGAGGAAATTAAGTTATTCAAATGTGTTTATCGACTGTTTAACACTACATCAATATCACAAACCTCCAGGCGGCTCAATGAAGCGCACGGAAAAGTTGAATATCTCAGACACGGTTTCTACCAGACGGACGTTACCACCGTATCTCATCACCACGTTGCCATTTGCGTCGTATCGGTACATTATCTCCGGTGGAAACAGGAACAAGACCACCTGAGAACAATGAGGAACAGTTAGGAGAAATGGTGTCGCGTTTCCTAACACCTTACCTTATTTCAAAATGCGAGCAAAGCGACCAGTTTGAACGTTACGAAACGACCCCATTCAAAATTTGTCTGTGTCTGTATGTATGTGTGTCTGTCTGTCTTCTATCTCCTCCTAGACCACTAGAGGGATCGGAATGAAACTTTTACGGGTCGTAAGCATCAACCCTTAGATGGTTATCATATATTAAAAAAAAATTAAATTTACATTTAAATTTACATGTTATTTGTGAAAAACCTGTACCTTGCTTAATACTGGTCGCACATATTCATACTTACCTAGCACAAGAGACACCTTGACCTACCTCCTACCTCCCTTTCTACCTCCTACCTCCTACCCCTCTTTCTACCTCCTATCTACCTCCTACCTCATACTTCTTACCTCTCTTTCTACCTCCTATCTCCCTTTTCACCTCCTACCTCCTATCTCCTACCTCCTACCTCCTATCTCCTACCTCCTATCTCCTACCTCCTACCTACCTCTTACCTCTCTTTCTACCTCCTATCCTCTACCTTTTTTTCTACCTCCTACCTCCCTTTCTACCTCCTTCTTCCTACCTCTCTTTCTACCTCCTTTCTTCCTTTCTACCTCCTACCTCCCTTTCTACCTTCTACCTACCTCCTACCTCCCTTTCTACTTCCTACCTCCTATCTCCCTTTCTACCTCCTACCTCCCTTTCTACCTCCTCTTTCTACCTCACATCGGTTGAAAAGTCAGCGATATCACTGATTTTCTCCATTTACATAATGGGTATATCGTAGGCGTCAAGAGGTCACACCACCATTTTCCAACAGGACATCTCTGACTTTGCTCATGTATTGTCCCGCATACTCGAGAAATTGACAGTAATTGTGCTAAAAAGCCCCAATGAGACTATCAAAGATAGATCTTTCTTGGTGACGAGACATATTGATTGCTCCGCTCTAATTTCTCAAGGAAAACAACGACGATTATCGTCACATTATGATATCCACACAGAACGCATCAATGTACCCAGAGGATGGAATTGTACAATCCGTCCTCGAAATTGACCCCTCTGCATACAACATACCACAAGAGGAAACTTCTGCTGTAAAACTAGAGTTGGCCAGGGAACCATCATCTACGGTTGACTTGCCTATACCACAAGAAAATCTATTAACTTTGCTCAGGACTGCTCTTCAGGCAAAAAACAACAAGCAAATGTTGAATGGCCTACTATACATTAACGGCAAATTTTCGAGTTGACAATAGGTTAATTCTGCAAGGCATTTCCGGATCTTTTTTCCCGATGGAAAAGGAGACTACACCCAGCCGTGACTGCGAGCTAACCCGACTTTGGCAGACTACTTTCACCATCTGATGAGATTGGACCGTGCACATAGTTTTGTTACCTATCCTTCATTCACATCTGTGTGCAAAAATATACTGCTGAGGCATGCAGCTTTAAACACAGGAAATGTGTTTGCCAAGCGATGTGCCCAAAATCTGTCTGTGGCAGAACTGAAAAGAGCCCACTTAGAGGGGGATGAGAAGCTCCTAAACAAGCTACTCTACTTCGCAGCTCTTATTCCAGTAACAAAACAAAATCTGAGGTACAAGACTCGTCAGGCAGTATCTTTCACTCAATGGCTCAGATTGTCTTCAGACGACAAGGCAATGTATTTTGCAGCAACTACCCAAACTGAAGCGAGCAGTTTGGGTATGTTGGGTGAGTGGGTTTGAGGGTCATGGTTACCCAGCATGTCTATTTACTTAATTGGTATTTCCCCGATGACCTTTTATGGTTTCATGTTGACAGTGCTTTCTTTATATATGTCATCGCCTACATACGTTTCCTCTACGCAAAGTTTCATGAATGCTTTCAAAACCACTGAGGATTCCACATAATCAAAGGGTTTTTCATCATCTACGCAAAACATGTATAGTTGTATAGTGTTTACATTTCCTCATTTTTGACATGGATGGGGTTAGTTGTTGAATATATATAATGATCCTATCCACAAATGTGTTGAGTATCCCATTAACAAAATGAATTTTCTCTGAAAGTAGCTAGAACTTTCGGATGAGAAAAAATCAGTTCTCACCCAGCTTTCCAGTTCCCACCCAGCTTTCAGACTGGTCGGACGTAACCACCACTGCTCGAGTTTTACCCACGTCAGGAAGCACACGCCTGTGTCCTCCTGCCATTTTTTCGAGATGAGGGCTTCCCGCATCCCTCGCCTTTCGGGGCTTTCCCGTCCTCAGTCGCAGCCCATGCAACCTACAAGAGCTATCCCAGAACGTCCGAGGCTTCCATCGCCTGGCAGCGGGTCATCGTTGGGTTCCGTCCGACTCATCGTCTCGAAGTGTTTCACGGGTTGGTTTTCCTCCTTGTAAGACTGCCCGCTACTTCACCCCGCCATCTGTCTCTGCTTCTGCTACGGCTACATCTCCCAATGTTGTTGCAATGCCTGTTGCAGCCATTGAGCCTGCTACTTCAGCACTACCTCTGAGTGTCACCTCGTCATCCTCCACCACCGCTTTCACTGCCCCTGATGATGACTGCTTCACCATGGTGTCGAGCAAACGAGGCCGTACTCAAACCGCCCAGGCCACCATGGTTGGTATCTCATCCCTGCAACCCGCCTCCTTAGAACAGGAGTTCCCTGCATTCAGAGTCCCCGTTCAAGATGGTTTTCAAACGTCCTACAACGCCGTGGCTGCCCTTGAAGAGGATTGCCCTACTCTGGCGATGAGGTGCCTGCCGGGGAAGGATGGCAGCTCTGTCATCCTCCCCAAATCCACCGAGACCTTTCAACACCTGTAGGGTGTTGCAGTCAACTGCAGCACCACCAGGGTCAAGCTGGTTCAGCTTGATCCCCATATCAACACCACGCGTGGCGTGGTCATGGGCTACCCTCTTCGTCTGCCGATGGTTTCACTGTTACGCCATCCCCGTTTTGAGGAAGCTACCCGCTGCCAGACACCCCGCACCAAAGAGGTCACACGCCAAGTGACCGTCACACTACG
>JAPQNM010001758.1:0-47500 GCA_029783475.1 Metacarcinus magister | reverse complement strand
GGACAAAGGGCTTCTATCAAAGATTCCACCTGACACTCACATGCTGATGGACGGCAACGTAATTACCCCCAGAACATCCATAAAGAACCTGGGTGTACACTTTGATAACCACTTACTGTTTGATACGCACATCACTGAAATAAGCAAGAAAATATATGGAAAACTAATGTATGTAAATAGAATAAGGGATTGTTTTAACAAAAACACAAGAATATCAGTCATACAATCATTAGTCATGAGCATCATAAACTACGGTATTGGCATCTGGGGAACAACCAACTCCACTCAAATCGAACGAGTGCAAAAATTGCAAAATTTTGCTGCCAAAGTTGCTCTTGGAGGAGCTGCCAAAAGTGAACATGTCACTCCTTTCTTGAAAGAGTTGGGATGGCTAAAAATCAATCAAAAACACAAACTTGAGGTAGCAAAATTAATATAGAACTTGAAAAATAAAAATCTTCCCAATTGGTTGTTCCCACTAGCTACAATAAGTGACATGCATGGCCACAGTGTAAACACTAAACAGACACCGGTGTAACACCTTCTTGGGCACCAGATCATTCCAAGTGGCTGCACCCACCTCTGGAACAGCCTCCCTAATGATGTCAAACACGCCACCTCCCTAACCACTTTCAAAAAGCATCTAAAAAAACACCTATTAAGTAAACAATTTCAGCTATAAATATTCCACGTCAAGTTCCTTTGATTTATATATGCATTTTACTACATTCATGTCTGTGATTTTACTTAGTTTTATTCGACCATGATACGCCTGCTATATCTTAATATTTTATTGTTTCACTATTTTATTAGCCTTTTATAGATTTGATTATTTTATTTTATTGTATATTTAGTACGTTTTACTGAGTAACCATATATATCGTTTCCTTGTTTCTGTATAATTTAATCATTTATCACTTTTTATCTGTCTTTTGTATATTTTATTATCTTCTTTTATTACTAGATTTAGTACATTTTACTCAATAACTTCTTATTTCGTTTCTTTCATTTTGCTTAGTTTTATCATATTTTTACTCCCCACCGAGGGGAGTCACCTTGATGTGGTGGCGGGGCTTGAAGCGTGGTCGGCGGCGCCCCCTCCTGCGGGGCCCTGTCCGTCTCTGTAGGGTTGGTGTCCGTCGGCCTCGTGGACCAAGCACTCCCAATTCATCACTGTTAGAGGGGGCCTACCGGTGATGTTGCTCGTCCTTACCCGTCTACATCTAGGGAAGGACTAAGCCTCCCAGCGTGTTTGCCGTGCGTGGCGTCCTGTATACTCCCCGCGCTCCCTCATCTGGGAGTTGAGTCCAACGCGGGGCAGGAGGCAGTTTCCTGCGGCGGACAACACACTTCTTTGGTGGAGGAGTTGGGGTAAGACAGGTGGTCCAGTGTGACCCCACTGGATCAATCGACTGGTCATGCATTGGCTAGGGTCAAGCGGCTGCTGTCTGGTGGGCACCGCAACGGTCCAGCGGCTGCCACCTCACTCCAGGCAGTGGCTGCGTATACTTTCCCCACTACCCCTAGGGCTGTTGGAAACCGTCGTACCTCAACATACATCCCTCCCTTGTTGGGCTCCGTGGTGGGTGGGGGGGGTGGGGAAGCGAATGTTATCTTAATATTTTATGGCATCTTCACCACCACTTTCGCGACCAAGCTCGCTCCCTGACGTCCGCTCGTCCCTGGCTTCTTCTTCTCGATCTTCCCTTATCGCCACGCTTGAGCCTTTCCGGGCCACGGGTGGTGCAACTGGGACCACTGTCCCCTCCGCTTCGAATTCTACAGATTCGAACCGAGAATTTTTGAATTATAAGCCTAGAAAACAAAGACCCGTTAACGCACAGAAGGGCTTTTCAGGCCCCCTCATTCAGACTCTACCAGGTACTTTCGAGCCGGCATTTTACGAACAGTTCCTTGTCATCAAGTCTCTTGATGGTGTGTCTGTTATGGATCTAGACATAACTGACGTACATCGAGCACTCATTAATGTTTCTGGACGCGAGCCTAAGGTCTCCTCCCAAAGGGATGATAGTCTCCTAGTGGAGGTGTCGTCCCCGGAAGAGAGTGCTCGCCTCAGAGCGATCTCCTCTGTCCCTAGAACCTAGGTGGCGTGTACTCCACACGCTACCCTCAACCAGTGTAAGGGGGTCATCTTTTCTCGTGACGTCATGCGCTACTCAAACGAAAAGCTTCTACACGAACTGAGTGATCAGGGTGTTGTAGGAGTTGATCGTCTACAAAGGAAAGTTGATGGAGCTCTTGTTCCCACCCCTACCCTATTTCTCACTTTCGACCGACTCAAACTGCCTGAAGTTGTCAAACTGGCGTGGCTCCGCCTCCCAGTAAAAGCATACATACCGTCCCCTAGGCGATGCTATCACTGTCAGGCATTCGGACATGTCAGTCGTTCCTGCCATAGGTTACAAGATGGCCTACCAGCGGTGTGCCCGTCCTGTGGTACGACGGATCACGATGGCACGACCTGCCTTGGTCCTGTCTCCTGTTTTAACTGCCACGGACCTCACCCAGCTTAATCAAAAGACTGCGACCGCTACAGATTTGAGAGGGAAGTACTCTCCATCAGGACCACGGAGAAAATTGATTTTGCCGAGGCAAAGCTTAGAGTTCTTACTACGCATATACGTCCGGGAGTGACTTATGCAACTATGCTTTCCTCTCTTAAAAATAGACGTCAACTACGTAAAACGCTAAACTCAGGCCCCTACTGCTACGCCATCACACCATAAACGTAGCAGAAGTAAGGACTCCCTCGAGGAGGTGCCCCTTTCTAAGGAGGCACGATCCTCTATACCCTCTGGTGGGCCTCGAAGGCCCCCACCAGTGTCGGCTCCGGCCGTCACTCCTACCCCTGTGTCGGCTTCGGCCGTCACTTCCTCCCCGGTGTCGGCTCTGACCGTCAATCCCACCCAAGTGTCGGCTCCGGCCGTCACTCCCGCCCCGGTGTCGGCTAAGGCCGTCACTTCTACCCCGGTGTCGGCTCCGGCCGTCACTCCCACCCCGGTGTCGGCTCCGGCCGTCACTCCCACCCCGGTGTCGGCCCCGGTCGTCACTCCCCCCCTGGTGTCGGCTACGACCGTCACTCCCACCTCGGTGTTGACTTCGACCAATACTTCTGCCCCGGTGACGGCTCTGGCCGTTACTCCCGCCCCTGTGTCGGCTACGGCCATTACTCCCGCCTTGGTGTCGGCTCCGGCCGTCACTCCTACCACGTTGTCGGCTCACGCCGTCATCACTGCTCCTGCTGCTTTGGCCACCTCACTGGCCACTGGGCTAGGAAAGACTGCAAGGCGATTGTCCACTGCCTCCACTGCTCTAGCCACTACCATTAGGCAGGGTAAGAGCAAGAAGGATACTGGTGTTGGGAGGGTCTCCTCTAGGGGCCTCCCCACGAACCGTTAATTTTAATATTTTTAATATTTTACAGTGGAACCTTCGTGGGTTGAGAGGGAATTGGGAGGAGCTCAGTCTACTCCTGCGAAGACACCAGCCGGTCTGTGTCTGTCTGCAGGAGACTATGATTGGTTCGTCCTCCTATTCTACACCCAGGGGTTACTCTGGCTTTTACTCTCCTCATGATCGCGCGCAAGGCCATCATGGTGGAACAGCAATTTTTTTAGATAACTCACGAGGCATTGCTTATACCTCTTTTAATATTGTCTCCCCCCTGCAGCTGGGGGCTGTCCAGCTACACCTCAGGAGAACTTACACTGTCTGCTCTTTATACCTCCCTCCCAATTCTCCAGTAGACAGAGAGGACTTCGTTTCCCTAGTCCAGGAATTGCCTTCCCCGTTTATTGTTTTAGGAGATTTTAATGGTCGGCACACCCTGTGGGGAGATACACTTATCAACCCCAGGGGAGCAATGATTGCCACTGTGGTTGAAGCCTTAGATCTAGGTATTTTTAACACCGGTGACCATACACACTACCACATCTAGAAAGACACCACCTCGGCCCTAGATTTATCATTGTGTTCTCCCGACACCCTATTTGACTTCACATGGAGCGTCACAGGAGATCTTTGTGGGAGTGACCACTACCCTATACTCCTGTCTTCTCCCGACGTCCTTTCCTTACCCCGTGTCCCACGCTGGCGGCTAGACCGCGCTGACTGGGGACTTTTTAAACAACTTGCTATAGTTGACTGCGAGGTTGATGAGTTTTTAGACATAGACAGCGCTGTCGAGTATTTTACATCTATACTCCAGAGAGCTGGTGAGCTTTCCATCCCTCAGACCACAGGGTTTACCAAGCACCGACCGGTCCCCTGGTGGTCTGATGAGTGTAGACAGGCAGTGACAGAGCGTCGTCGAGCTTTTGGTTGGTACCGTCAACACAAAACCGAATTTTTCCGGGGACAATACAGACTGGCTAGAGCTAAGGCTCGTCGAGTTCTCAAGGATGCTCGCCGTAAGTCCCTTGCATCTTTTGTGTCCACATTGAACGTGCAGACACCTATGTCGCAGGTATTCAAGTGCGGTCGGAAGATAGCAGGAAAGTTCTCTCCAGGCCCGCCTCCGGTCCTACATGTCAACGGGGATAAGGTATCTAACAGCCAGGCGGTAGCCAACACACTCGCTGAGACTTTTTCTTTGGTTTCCAGCCGGGCCTCGAGATCTCCATCAGTGGGTCGCCAGTTTGAGGCAGACGAGGCTCGCCAACTAGACTTTTCATCTCGTGGGGGTGAAAACTACAATGTCCCATACTCTCCACCGGAACTGCGTTCAGCTTTATCTTCGTGTAAGGACTCTTCCCCAGGGGCAGATAACATTACATACTCAATGATCCGTCACCTAAATTCTGGATCACTGTCCTCCCTCCTAGGATTATTTAATAGGATGTGGAGTGACGGATACGTACCACCCTCCTGGAAGTCTGCTATAGTCATACCAATCCCCAAGCCTGGAAAGGACGCCTCACTCCCCCTTAGCTATCGACCCATTGCCCTTACCGTTTGCATGATTAAAGTTTTGGAGAAGATGGTTAACACTCGTCTAGTCTGGTTCCTTGAGAAGGGTGGCCATCTTTCGGCAGTACAGTGTGGTTTTCGTCGATCTCGCTCTACTTTAGACGCTCTTCTGCGATTAGAAAAACTATCTGCCAAGCTTTTGCTTGCAGGCAGCGGGTTGTGAGCGTCTTTTTCGACCTTGAAAAGGCATACGACACCACCTGGAGGTATGGCATTCTACGAGCTCTCCATACGGTTGGACTCAGGGGTCACCTCCCTCTGTTCCTCCGGTCTTTTTTACAGGACCGTACTTTTAGGGTGAGGGTGGGCACTGCTCTTTCTAGCTCTTTTGAGCAAGGTAGTGTCCTCAGTGTCACTCTATTCAGCGTTGCCATCAATAGCATCTCCAAATGCGTCCACCGGGACTTTCGATGCACGCTATACGCTGATGACTTTTCCCTCTCGTACGCTTCCTCTCGTCTCGATGTGGCCGAGCGACACATCCAGTTGGCTCTTGGCCGGGTCACCCGTTGGGCCGATAGTCATGGTTTTAACTTTTCCCCCACAAAGACGGTTGCTATGCTTTTCTCTCGAAGCAGAGGTGAGTTTAGGGATCCAGACCTATACCTCTATGGCAGGAGACTGCCAGTAGTTGAAACGACTCGATTCTTGGGCTTAATACTTGACAGACGCCTTACATGGTTGCCACACCTGCGGGACCTGAAAGCTGCTGGCCAGCGGCGGATGTCCCTGCTCCGTTTTTTTTTCCCATGTGTCTTGGGGAGCTGACCGCACCATTCTCCTCCGTTTATATCACTGTTTCGTTCTGTCAAAGTTAGATTACGGTTCCCAAGTCTACGCTTCAGCCACATCCCCTCGCCTTCGTACTCTCGACTCTGTACATCACGGTGGAATCAGACTGGCGACGGGCGCCTTTCGTTCTTGCCCAATCCCCAGTCTACTCGTAGATGCAGGAGTGTTACCCCTCGACCTTCACCGTCAGACTGAGATTGCACGTTTGTGGCTCAGATGCCAAAGTCTCTATGGTGATCCCACTTACAGTGCTGTGACGGACACTTCACGGGACGCCACTTTCACCCAGCACCCGCACTTCCCACAGCCTTTTGGCTTTCGGGCTCGTGGCGTCCTTCCTCTCCCTGCCATAGCTGTCCCACGATTATTGCATGTCCCGCTGTGGAAGCGGCTGGCAGTATCGTATTGCCGTTACATGCCGGCTAACAAGAGTGCTATGTCGGAGCATGCTGCGAGGACTTTGTTCACCGATCATGCCTCCGTACATGAGGGTTGCAAGCCCATTCTTACTGACGGCACCAAATCCGATGCAGGCGTCGGATTTGGAGCTGTCTTCCCTGATTTTACCCGGTGCGGCGGTCTACCCCCCTTTACATCAATTTTTACCGCAGAACTGTGGGCCATTTTAGTAGCGATAAAATCTCTTTTTACCTTGAATGTTGGAGGTTTTGTTATTTTTTTCAGACTCCAGAGCAGCTTTGTCAGCCCTTGAGGATTTTAATAACGCACATCCAATAGTCTCAGAAATTTTCAACTAGCTCGTAATAGCAGCCCGTCGTGGGCACATAATTTCTTTTTGTTGGGTACCAGCCCATGTCTCTGTTAAAGGGAACGAGAAGGCAGATGAGCTAGCTAAGACTGGCGCCTCACGTCAAGTCACTACCTGCCCCGTCCCTCACAGAGACCTGTTTCCCACAATTCGAGCTGCTATTGTTGTAGTTTGGCAAGAGAGATGGAATGCCAATAGAGCCACCTCCAAGATGGGTGCAATTGCCGCAAGGGCTGTGAGCCCCTGTTCTTATGCGCATGTCCGAGGCCGCTGCTGGTCGAGTGCCCCAGTCTGAGGGAATTGCAGAGATGGGAGTTTCTCTCTCTCTCTGGTGCTGGGGGAGGAGGCACTCTCCCCGGGACATGAAGTGTTAAAATTCCTACAGGAAAGTGGCTTTCTCCACCTCCTGTAGATTTATTTTTCTTTTTATGTAGTATTTATGTAGCTTTTTAATTTTTAGTGTTTTTAGTACGGTGCCAAATGACCCCGATGTTGCGGCACCATGATCTATTGTCACCAATCAATCAAATCAATCGTATTTTTGCTACACTTAAATTTTACTGTTTACTAATATGTCTATTTCTTGTTATTTCATTAAACGTAATGTACATGTAAAGAATAACCATTGTAATAATGGAATAAAATTCTGATTCTGATTCTCTCTCTCTCTCTCTCTCTCTCTCTCTCTCTCTCTCTCTCTCTCTCTCTCTCTCTCTCTCTCTCTCTCTCTGTGCGTGTGTGCGCTTGCGTGCGTGCGTGCGTGCCTGCTTGCGTGGGGGGGTGGGGTGTGTGTGTGTGTGTGTGCGTGCGCGCGTGCGTGTCCGTTGCTTCCTCTATGAGCTCACAAATGATCTACGCCAAAACCTTAAGGTTTCTTCTAAAACTTTAAGGATTCAAGCTGTAAATTATGTTCTTTACGTGTAAGAACAACAAAATTAATAACTATACATTAATATTATCCATGAAATGTTTACTTAAGTACTATGTTTATTAGCTACATTCGTAAGTACTTTTTGAAATTAATAAGTGTTAAATAATAACACATGGTTTTCATAGTTACATTAGTGGCTATTAACAATATAATCATAAATTATTCATGTACATTTCTTTTCCAACAAAGTAAATTCTTAATATTGATATCCTCCATGATTTACCTTATTTTATTTGTAACAATCTTTTTTATGTTTCTGAAGATAATACTCGTGAAAATTTTATTTTCCCACATATAACGTTTGCTCTGCATCAATCACCGATAATCTTTAAACATATGCTTAACCTCATTCCTTCCCTGTGCAAACAATTATTCACAACAAACTTCTATTAATTTTACCAACAAACTTGCTTACAAGTACGAAACTCCAACCAAAATGAAGTAGAAGTCTTAACTTTTTTTTTGTTATCAAATGCATGAATAAGAAACAAGCGTAGGTTTATTACCCTAACTACTCAAGGGAAGATATATATATATATATATATATATATATATATATATATATATATTTATAAATATATATTTATATATATATATATTTATATATATATATATATATATATATATATATATATATATATATATATATATATATATATATATATATATATATATATATATATATATATATATAGAAAGAGAGAGAGAGAGAGAGAGAGAGAGAGAGAGAGAGAAAGAGAGAGAGAGAGAGAGAGAGAGAGAGAGAGAGAGAGAGAGAGAGAGAGAGAGAGAGAGAGAGAGAGAGAGAAAGAGACAGACAGACAGACAGACAGAGACAGAGAGAGAGAGCGTGGGAAACAAGACTTGGTGCTCCCTTGTCAAGGAGAAGCAGGGAATTAGCCGCCAAGACTCCATCCCGCCCCTCACCAAGCAAGACGGAACAATGGCCACCCGCAGCAGGGAGAAGGCCCAGCTGCTGGCTAACCTCTTCGCTAAAAAAAAATGAAGGTGGAGGCCCCCCAGCAGCCCCCGCCTCGTCTGGAGCATCAGTGCGAGGAGACTGTCACCAAGGTGGAGGTAACGCAGACGCAGGTTAAACAGCTGTTGCGGGGGCTGGACACCAAGAAAGCCACCGGCCCTGACGATGTCAGCTCGCACTTGCTGAAACAGTGCGCCCAAGAGCTGTCTGCCCCTCTCACCACGGTGTTCACAGCCTGCTTGCGGGAAAATATCTGGCCTTCAGTGTGGAAGGAGGCTAGGATGGTTCCCGTACACAAGAGGTGCTCCAGATCCGACCCAAAAAACTACAGGCCCATCTCCCTGCTATCTGTAGTGGGGAAAGTATTTGAGAAGATCGTGGCATAGGTAGTCTGTCGTCACCTTGGAGAAAACTATCTCCTCTCGGATCAACAGTTTGAGTTCAGACCTGGACGGTTAACCTCTGATCTGCTGATTCTCCTCACAAAAAAGTGGCAGGACTCCCTTGATGACGGCCATGACACTATCGTGGTGGCCCTGGACATAGCGGGTGCCTTTGACAGGGTGTGGCACGGAGGCCTGCTGGAAAAACTTCGTGCAAAAGGCATGCAGGGTGACCTGCTGCTGCTTCTGGAAAACTGCCTGCAAGAAAGAACCCTCCAGGTCGTCGTCAACGGGCAAGCATCTGAATCCTTGCCAGTTGAAGCATCAGCTCCACAAGGATCCTTTCTTGGGCCTGTCCTGTAGAACATCTACATAGATGATCTTCTCCGGCAGCTGCCAGCAGTCTCAGCTTACGCTGATGATTGTACCCTCTCTTGCACCTATCCATGTCAGGATAGTGAGAGAGCTGCTGATGAGATCAATCAGCAGCTTCGCGTTATACAGGAGTGGGGTACACGCTGGCAGGTGACCTTTGCACCGGAGAAGACACAGGCAATGGTGATCTCTCGGTCCCCTGCCGCCAAACTAGCAGCTGAGGGGAAGCTGTGCTTTAATGGTGTTCCTCTCCCACTCCAGAAAACCATAAAAATTCTGGGAGTGGAGGTGGACCGAGAGCTGCGGTTTGATGGCCACATCAAACATATTGCCCAAAAAGCCTCTCACAGGGTCACTGTCCTACGGAGGATGGCCGGCTTCCTCGACAAAGGGGGTAAACTCTTGCTCTATAAGGCCCAGATACGGCCTTACTTAGAATATGGTGCCCTCTCGTGGATGTCGTGTGCATCCTCGCACACCAGGAAACTGGACAGTATCCAGCACCGAGCCTTACGACTGGTGGATGCTGCAAACCCAACACCCCAGCCCGAGTCAACGAGTCCCCTTGACTCACTGGAACACCGCAGGGACGTCGCAGCGCTAGTGGTGTTTCACAAGGCACAGGTACAGGGAGTGCCACACCTGACTGGATTACGCCAGCCTCCACGAGTTGCCACGCGGAGCACGAGAACGGTGCTCGCTAGTGGTGACAGTGTTGAGGTGCCGCATTTCCGTGCCAGTCAGCACCAACGCACCTTTGTGGGCCGCGTCTCCAGGATGTGGAACATTTCTACGGCCTCCGTCCCTCACACCCTAGTGATGAACACTCATAGTGTCAAACTGACGCTGGTAAATTTGTGACGGTGAACCGATACCACAGTGCCAGAAAAATACACTGAAACTGGTGGTTTTTTGTGTGTGTAGGGAGGTGCAGTGAGGTGCTGTGAGATGGAACATGTATATATGTATTTATATGTAAATGTATATATTTATATGTAATCATATATTTATTTAATATATTAATGATTGCCTTTAAGATAGGCAGAACACGACAGTTCACCTTTGGGGAAAATGATCTATATAAGTTTAAATATAGAGAGAGAGAGAGAGAGAGAGAGAGAGAGAGAGAGAGAGAGAGAGAGAGAGAGAGAGAGAGAGAGAGAGAGATTGCATGAAAATTTCAAAATTATATACTATCTTATCCCTCCTATCTATTAGACTACATATCTCTAAATATAATAACATATATGATTGTACTTACATTCAAAGTAGAACCCTGAAAGTTCTTAGTCTTGTCAGGAAAGAGCGGTTTGTTGAAACTAGGCGGAGGCGTTGGCTGTTTATTGACGAGGCTCTTGGTCTCAGGATCACTCTTGGGTTTAATACTTAGTTCAGTTGAATAACTATGATTGGTAGAGACTGATGTTTGCCAGGTGAAAATGTGGGAAAGATGATCTTTCTTGTATAACTGGTTTGTAAGCACTACGAAGAAGCCAGCGTGTTCCTGTCAATGAAAAATATTGGTACAATGATTGTTAATTATATCCTAGAACGGTGTTTTTGAACAGTAAGATAATTATGTATGATTTTGTAGAATCAACCTTATCTGTTTTTTTTTTCTTTTCTATATCATGTACCTGTGGTGCCGGTAGGCATTGATGGAAGCTTTTGATAGCCGGCCTCGTTTTTTTTGTTTTTTTGAGAGCGAAAGAGGCTATTGCTTGCCACTGCTATAATTGCATATAACTTTGCAAGTCCTGTTTGAGGACAGTGTATGGCAGCAATTTTGGGTAATCTTTGGCCACTCGGCAGTAATACCAAAGAGTGGGAAGTGGCCAACGGATATCGGGACTCAAACCAGGGATCCTAGGTCATATTCTTGAACGCTAACCACTGTACTACCGCCTACCCAATTTATGATGTTATAAGTATCACACATTCTATCAAGTTTATTCAACTATTAATTTGATGTCGATCGTCAGTGCGGAACGGCTCATAAATTTGTTGCCTTTGATACTCAACATCAATTAGTATTGCATACGTATTATATTTTGTATATCTCTTATAGGCCTGTTTCAGATAGACACGTATTTTTTGCACGTACGCACACACACACACACACACACACACACACGCACACACACACGCACAAACACACACACACACACACACACACACACACACACACACACACACACTTACGGCCCTGTCCGTCTCTGTAGGGTTGGTGTCCGTCGGCCTCGTGGACCAAGCACTCCCCTTTCATCACTGGTAGAGGAGGCCTACCGGTGATGTTGCTCGTCCTTACCCGTCTACATCTAGGGCAGAACTAAGCCTCCCAGCGTGTTTGCCGTGCGTGGCGTCCTGTATGCTCCCCGCGCTCCCTCATCTGGGAGTTAAGTCCACCGCAGGGCAGGAGGTAGTTCCCTGCGGTGGACAACACACTTCTTTGGTGGGGGAGTTGGGGTAAGACAGGTTGTCCAGTGTGGCCCCGCTGGATCAATCGGCTGGTCATGCGTTGGCTAGGGTCAAGCGGCTGCTGTCTGGTGGGCACCGCAACGGTCCTGCGGCTGCCACCTCACTCCAGGCAGTGGCTGCGTATACTTCCCCCACTACCCCTAGGGCTGTTGGGAGCCGTCGTGCCTCAACCCTTGTTGGGCTCCGTGGTGGGTGGGGGGGTGGGGAAGCGAATGTTTTCTGAATATTTTATGGCATCTTCACCACCACTTTCGCGACCAAGCTCGCTCCCTGACGTCCGCTCGTCCCCGGCTTCTTCTCGATCTTCCCTTATCGCCACGCTTGAGCCTTTCCGGGCCACGGGTGGTGCATTAGGACCACTGTCCCCTCCGCTTCGAAATCTACAGATTCGAACCGAGAAATAATGAATTATAAGCCTAGAAAACAAAGACTCGTTAACGCACAGAAGGGCTTTTCAGGCCCTCTAATTCAGACTCTACCAGGTACTTTCGAGCCGGCATATTACGAACAATTCCTTGTCATCAAGTCTCTTGATGGTGTGTCTAGACATATTTGACGTACATCGAGCACTCATTAAAGTTTGTGGACGCGAGCCTAAGGTCTCCTCCCAAAGGGATGGTAGTCTCCTAGTGGAGGTGTCGTCCCCGGAAGAGAGTGCTCGCCTCAGAGCGATCTCCTCTGTCCCTGAAACGCAGGTGGCGTGTACTCCACACGCTACCCTCAACCAGTGTAAGGGGGTCATTTTTTCTCGTGACGTCATGCGCTACTCAAACGAAAAGCTTCTACACGAACTGAGTGATCAGGGTGTTGTAGGAGTTGATCATCTACAAAGGAAAGTTGATGGAGTTCTTGTTCCCACCCCTACCCTCTTTCTCACTTTCGACCGACTCAAACTGCCTGAAGTTGTCAAACTGGCGTGGCTCCGCCTCCCAGTAAAAACATGCATACCGTCCTCTAGGCGATGCTATCACTGTCAGGCCGTCACTACCTCCCCGGTGTCGGCTCTGACCGTCACTCCCACCCAGGTGTCGGCTCCGGCCGTCACTCCCATCCCGGTGTCGGCTCCGGCCGTCACTTCTACCCCGGTGTCGGCTCCGGCCGTCACTTCTACCCCGGTGTCGGCTCCGGCCGTCACTCCCACCCCGGTGTCGGCTCCGGCCGTCACTCCCACCCCGGTGTCGGCTCTGTTGGGAGGATCTCCTCTAGGGGCCTCCCCACGCACCGTTAATTTTAATATTTTTTAATATTTTACAGTAGAACCTTCGTGGGTTGAGAGGGAATTGGGAGGAGCTCAGTCTACTCCTGCGAAGACACCAGCCGGTCTGTGTCTGTCTGCAGGAGACTATGATTGGTTCGTCCTCCCATTCTACAACCAGGGGTTACTCTGGCTTTTACTCTCCTCATGATCGCGTGCAAGGCCATCATGGTGGAACAGCAATTTTTTTAAATAACTCACGAGGCATTGCTTATACCTCTTTTAATATTGTCTCCCCAGCTGCAGCTGGTGGCTGTCCAGCTCCACCTCCGGAGAACTTACACTGTCTGCTCTTTATACCTCCTTCCCAATTCTCCAGTAGACAGAGAAGACTTCGTTTTCCTAGTCCAGCAATTGCCTTCCCCGTTTATTTTTTTTAGGAGATTTTAATGGTCGGCACACCCTGTGGGGAGATACACTTATCAACCCCAGGGGAGCAATGATTGCCACTGTGGTTGAAGCCTTAGATATAGGTATTTTTAACACCGGTGACCATACACACTACCACGTCAAGACAGACACCACCTCGGCCCTAGATTTATCATTGTGTTCTCCCGATACCCTATTTGACTTCACATGGAGCGTCACAGGAGATCTTTGTGGGAGTGACCACTACCCTATACTCCTGTCTTCTCCACACGTCCTCCCCTTACCCCGTGTCCCCCGCTGGCGGCTAGACCGTGCTGACTGGGGACTTTTTAAACAACTTGCTATAGTTGACTGCGAGGTTGATGAGTTTTTAGACATTGACAGTGAAGTCGAGTATTTTACATCTATACTCCAGCGAGCTGGTGAGCTTTCCATCCCTCAGACCACAGGGTTTACCAAGCGCCGACCGGTCCCCTGGTGGTCTGATGAGTGTAGACAGGCAGTGACAGAGTGTCGTCGAGCTTTTGGTAGGTACCGTCGACACAAAACCGAATTTTTCCGGGGACAATACAGACTGGCTAGAGCTAAGGCTCGTCGAGTCCTCAAGGATGCTCGCCGTAAGTCCCTTGCATCTTTTGTCTCCACATTAAACGTGCAGACAGCTATGTCGCAGGTATTCAAGCGCGTAAGGAAGATAGCAGGAAAGTTCTCTCCAGGCCCGCCTCCGGTCCTCCATGTCAACGGGGATAAGGTATCTAACAGCCAGGCGGTAGCCAACACACTCGCTGAGACTTTTTTTTGGTGTCCAGCCGGGCCTCGAGATCTCCAGCAGTGCGTCGCCAGTTTGAGGCAGACGAGGCTCGCCAACTAGACTTTTCATCTCGTGGGGGTGAAAACTACAATGTCCCTTACTCTCCACCGGAACTGCGTTCAGCTTTATCTTCGTGTAAGGACTCTTCCCCAGGGGCAGATAACATTACATACTCAATGATCCGTCACCTAAATTCTGGATCACTGTCCTTCCTCCTAGGATTATTTAATAGGATGTGGAGTGACGGATACGTACCACCCTCCTGGAAGTCTGCTATAGTCATACCAATCCCCAAGCCTGGAAAGGACGCCTCACTCCCCCTTAGCTATCGACCCATTGCCCTTACCGTTTGCATGATTAAAGTTTTGGAGAAGATGGTTAACACTCGTCTAGTCTGGTTCCTTGAGAAGGGTGGCCATCTTTCGGCAGTACAGTGTGGTTTTCGTCGAGCTCGCTCTACTTTAGACGCTCTTCTGCGATTAGAAAAAACTATCTGCCAAGCTTTTGCTTGCAGGCAGCGGGTTGTGAGCGTCTTTTTCGACCTTGAAAAGGCATACGACACCAGATGGAGGTATGGCATTCTACGAGCTCTCCATACGGTTGGACTCAGGGGTCACCTCCCTCTGTTCCTCCGGTCTTTTTTACAGGACCGTACTTTTAGGGTGAGGGTGGGCAGTGCTTTTTCTAGCTCTTTTGAGCAAGAAGAAGGAGTCCCAAAAGGTAGTGTCCTCAGTGTCACTCTATTCAGCGTTGCTATCAATAGCATCACCGAGTGCGTCCACCGGGACTTTCGATGCCCGCTATACGCTGACGACTTTTCCCTCTCGTACGCTTCCTCTCGTCTCGTTGTGGTCGAGCGACACATCCAGTTGGCTCTTGGCCGGGTCACCCGTTGGGCCGATAGTCATGGTTTTAACTTTTACCCCACAAAGACGGTTGCTATGCTTTTCTCTCGAAGCAGAGGTGAGTTTAGGGATCCAGACCTATACCTCTATGGCAGTAGACTGCCAGTAGTTGAAACGACTCGATTCTTGGGCTTAATACTTTACAGACGCCTTACATGGTTGCCACACCTGCGGGACCTGAAAGCTGCTTGCCAGCGGCGGATGTCCCTGCTCCGTTTTCTTTCCCATGTGTCTTGGGGAGCTGACCGCACCATTCTCCTCCGTTTATATCACTGTTTCGTTCTGTCGAAGTTAGATTACGGTTCACAAGTCTACGCTTCAGCCACATCCCCTCGCCTTCGTACTCTCGACTCTGTACATCACGGTGGAATGAGACTGGTGACGGGCGCCTTTCGGTCTTGCCCAATCTCCAGTCTACTCGTAGATGCAGGAGTGTTACCCCTCGACCTTCACCGTCAGATTCAGATGGCACGTTTGTGGTTCAAATGCCAAAGTCTCTATGGTGATCCTACTTACAGTGCTGTGACGGACACTTCACGGGACGCCACTTTCACCCAGCACCCGCACTTCCCACAGCCTTTTGGCTTTCGGGCTCGTGGCGTGATTGAAGAGTTGTCCCTTCCTCGCCTGCCATAGCTGTCCCACGATTATTGCCTGTCCCGCCGTGGAAGCGGCTGGCAGTATCGTATTGCCGTTACATGCCGGCTAACAAGAGTGCTATGTCGGAGCATGCTGCGAGGACTTTGTTCACCGATCATGCCTCCGTACATGAAGGTTGCACGCCAATTTTTACTGACGGCTCCAAATCCGATGCAGGCGTCGGATTTGGAGCTGTCTTCCCTGATTTTACCCGGTGCGGCAGTCTACCCCCATGTACATCAATTTTTACCGCAGAGCTGTGGGCCATTTTCGTAGCGATAAAATTTCTTTTTTCCTTGAATGTTGGAGGTTTTGTTATTTTTTCAGACTCCAGAGCAGCTTTGTCAGCCCTTGAGGATTTTAATAACGCACATCCAATAGTCTCAGAAATTTTCAACTAGCTCGTACTAGCAGCCCGTCGTGGGCACATAATTTCTTTTTGTTGGGTACCAGCCCATGTCTCTGTTAAAGGGAACGAGAAGGCAGATGAGCTAGCTAAGACTGGCGCCTCACGTCAAGTCACTACCTGCCCCGTCCCTCACAGAGACCTGTTTCCCACAATTCGAGCTGCTATTGTTGTAGTTTGGCAAGAGAGATGGAATGCCAATAGAGCTACCTCCAAGATGGGTGCAATTACCGCAAGGGCTGTGAGCCCCTGTTCTTATGCGCACGTCCGAGGCCGCTGCCGTGAGACAGCATTGGCCCGTCTACGGACGGGCCATACCCGCCTCACCCACGGTTTCCTCATGTCCCGGAGAGTTGAGCCCTATTGTGATGATTGCTTAGTTCCCCTGACTGTGCGGCACTTGCTGGTCGAGTGCCCCAGTCTGAGGGAATTGCGAGAGCAGTACCTCGTCCAGTGTCGGGGCAGAGATGGGAGTTTCTCTCTCTCTCTGGTGCTGGGGGAGGAGGCACTCTCCCGGGGACATGAAGTGTTAAAATTCCTACAGGAAAGTGGCTTTCTCCACCTCCTGTAAATTTATTTTTCTTTTTATGTAGTATTTAAGTAGCTTTTTATTTTTTAGTGTTTTTAGTACGGTGCCAAATGACCTCGATGTTGCGGCACCATGATCTATTGTCACCAATCAATCAATCAATCAATCACACACACTTACGCACACGCACACACACACACACACACACACACACACACACACACACACACACACACACACACACACACACACACACACACACACACTTACACACACACACACACACACACACACACACACCTGAACGATTCCTAGGATGTGTTCAGTCTTGAGACCTTTCTTGGTGCGGGAAAGTGTGTCTATGTGAGACCTGCTGAGTCCTACTACCACCATTCTGAGGAAGGAAAGATTCACTCTTGATTACTACATAACAACACAACAATAATGTCTTGGTTCTGCAAAAACTGTTTTAATACTTTTATTGCAGCTGTCTGTTTATAGGTATTCATATTGTTATACATTGTTTCAACCTGAGCATATATATTCCTCAAATATCCGTATAAAAATTTGTTTTCTTTTAACTTTTATATGGAAATTTATTGTGAAATACTGCATCACGGAAAGTGGGAGCTTATGGTACTCTTGAAAACAGTTAATCTCCCTTTAAATAGTCTAAAACATTATATGAGGTTTCTCCAGAAGCAACGTTTTTCTAAAGAAAGCATGTTTAGCCGTGCCAGCCTCTCTTCATAAAATTTATCACGCAATGACGGGATCAATTTCGTAGCCCTACACTAAACTCTTTCAAATTTTACTTTGTCCTTTGCAAGGTGAAGCGACCAAAATTACACGGTAAACTCCAAGTTGGGTCTGACTGAATAAACTGAAATACAGAGGTAAAATTACATTTTTATTCTTCAACGAAAAAATTATGTTTATATAGCACAGCATTCTATTCAATTTACCAGTGGCGTTATTACAGTATTGGGAGAATTTTAGACTCGACGCTATCGTAACACAAGATCTTTGAAATAATGTACACTCAAGTTTCAAACCACTACTCGTATTCATAGATTTGGTTTCTTGTATCCATTTGAAGATGTTTGTTGACGATAAAAGGCATTTCCCACCAATCAGAAAATGGTGAAACTTTGTGCAAGTTTTCCTGTAGGCTCTGTTGTTAAGCTCTACATTGATGTCATGTATGCATATTATGAATAGCAAGGCTCTGAGAACAAATCCCTGTGGGACACCGCAAGTTAGAGGTTCCCAATCCGAGGCAGATCCAATGATAACGACCAAAGTTGCTTGATTTTGATAATTAACTCATTATTATAATGAGGTACATTATCAAACTGGTGATATCTGGACAGAATAGAGGTCATTATAAAATGTTCACATATAGATAGACATGATCTTTTATACCTAAAGCCGTATTGCAAGTCCCTGATCAAAGAATATCGTTCAAGGTGACTAACACTTTGTTCTCTAATTATGCCTTTGAGCATTTTGCCAGATTCGGATGTCAAGTTATTGGGCCTTTAATTCTCGAGCATATTTTGTCACCTTTATCAAAGATTGGGGTGTTTTTTTTTACAGATTTGCAAACGATTGGGACTAAGCCTAGTATAAGGTGTGTTATGGTAGCGTAGCTGGGTGAATAAGGCTTCGGAGACGTGGCTGTGGGTTTATTGTATAATAAACAATGGATCCTGGATAGAGGAGATGAGCGTGACCTTTCTGTATAAAGATTTGTGCCCGACTGCCGGGCGGCTGGGAGGTCAGGTCAGGCGAGGCGACGCGCTGGGTCGCAGTTGCCAGACGTCACAATATAGTTGCCACATACATTATAGACATGAGCGCGCCACATATGAATATAATATGATATATATATATATATATATATATATATATATATATATATATACATATATATATATATATATATATATATATATATATATATATATATATACATATATATATATATATATATATATATATATATATATATATATATATATATATATATATGTATATATATATAATACCTCAGCTCCCTACACTGCTCGGCCACCACCAGCGAAATGTCCCCATTTCGAAAAACACCGGGAGAAACGAGGACACCTGTGGATGGTGACATTACTGTGCAGGAACTGAGACATCAAAAAGAAAATACATACATAAAAAATGGGTGGCACGCATAAAAGTACATTTATATAAATGCAAAAATAATAATTTACCTGACAGAATAATTAAATACTAATCTATGCACTCTACAATAGACAAACAAATACATATATGCATAATACATGATTAATTTGGTAAATAGGAATTATGTACAGGTAGAGGTATTCCTGGATCGGAGGAAATAATGGCAAGGAGGAGCAGAAACTGTAGTGTCAGGAGTAGTGTTGTGTGTGATGTGAGGTGGAATCACAGCAGAATCGAAACCCTTGGATACTTTCTTTAGGGAGTCTAAATGAGCTACTGACTCCTCTAGAGACTGAAGGTTCAATAATTTGACTTTATTCCCGTGCAATTTACCAATCACTGTGAAAGGGCCATTACATTTAGGCTGCAGCTTGGATGACGTTACGTTTAAGAGGGAAAACACTATGTCGCCAACATTAAGGTTGAAAAATGACGCATCCTTGTTATGGTAGGCAATCATGTCCTCTTTGGCAAGTGAAAGTGATTCTGCAACTCGTTGGTGAATCTTTTGAAAGGATGCCACAGTATCTTTAAGATAGTCATCCATATTATATACTACACTTGGAGACTCTGAAAATAGGTCATATGGGAGGCGTTTATCTGAGCCAAAGATGACAAAATGAGGAGTTTCTGCAATTGATTTATGAATTTGTGAGTTTAGAGAAGCCATGACCTGTGGCATATATAAATCCCAAACTGTGTCTGTGGGTTGAACAAATGAGCGAAGCAAATCAAGGACTTTTCTGTTAAGACGCTCGACTAAACCGTTAGAACTGGGTCTGTACGGCAGAACAGTGCACTTCTTAATATGAAATTGCTTACAAAGAGCATCAAAAATTTGATTGACAAATTCTGTACCATTATCCGAGAGTAATGTCTTAGGGGTGGTAAAAGGACAAATTATGTTGTTAACAATGGCACGAGCAACAGTTACAGCAGATTTATCTGGAAGTGGCACTAAAATAGAGAATCTTGAAAAGTGATCAACTGCAACAAGCAAGTATCTGTTACCTTTTTCAGCCATAGGCAATGTAAGAAGATCAATAGCCACTAAATCCCATGGTTGAGCAGGAACTGGGTAGTTCAGAATAGGTACCTGAGAGTGAACATTACCTTTGTTAATGGCACAAGTATGACAAAGATCTATGTGCGCGTTGATATCAGTACGCATAGTGCGCCAAAAATACTTTAGTCGCGTCTGAGAGAGGCATTTTTCTTTACCTGGGTGGCCAGCATGAATGGAGTCATGTACAATCTTAATGATTTTAGGCACGATAGAATCAGGAATTACCATTTGATGAATAATTCTGCTTGGTTCATTTTTTAATTGCAAGGTAGTACTTTTATATAACATACCATCTTGCAAAATGTATGAGGATAGTGAAATTATCTTATCAGGAAGATCTGAATCATCACCTGACTCTAGAAAATAGATTAGCTTGGAACAGAACAGATCCTCACGCTGTGCATCAATAATGTCATTTTGAGAAACTGTCTCCAGAGCTGCTGGAGCAGTGGTAATAGGAAGGGCTTGAGCAAAATTACGTGACTGTGCATCAGCTGCAAGGTTTGATTTGCCTTCAATGTATGTAAATGTAGGATTAAAATCATGAATTGTAAGGAACCATCTAGCAAGACCTCCTGTAGAATTTTTACCATTGAATAAATATTTGATAGCTTGATGGTCAGTGAGAACTTCAATGGGGTAGCCATGTATAATGTAACGGAACTTTTTAAGAGCCCATACAACAGCTAGTGCTTCTAAGTCGGTGACTGAATAATTTTTCTCTGCCTTGTTCAGAAGGCGGGATGCAAAAGCAACTGGGTGGTTTTTACCGTCATATTCCTGCATAAGGATTGCACCAAGGCCTGTATAAGAAGCATCTGTATTCAAGATAAAAGGTTTCTCATAGTTAGGATAAGCAGGTACAGGGGCAGTGGTGATTACTTGTTTGAGAGTGGCAAAAGCATGTTCCTGTTCAGTGGAAAATTCGAAAGCAACATCTTTCTTAAGAAGTGCAGTCAGTGGAGAAGCAATAGACGCATATTTTTTTGATAAAACGTCTATAATAACCAGCTAGGCCAAGAAAGCTGCGAATTTCATCATTAGTAGGAGCTGGATAATCTAAGATAGTCTGTATCTTGTCCTGAGATGTATGAATACCATTGGCGTTGATGACATGGCCAAGAAACTTAGTTTCTTTCTGAAGAAAATGGCATTTAGAGAGTTTTAATTTTAGGCCAGACTTAGCAAGACAAGATAGAACCTTTTCTAATTTCTGAAAGTGCTCAGGTACATCTTTAGAAAAAACAATTATGTCATCCAGATAAGAAACTAGGGTGTTTCCCAATAGACCTGAGAATATTGAGTTAATTAAACGTTGAAACGTTGAGGGCGATCCAACTAATCCCATCGGCATACGTTTTTACTGGTAATGACCTGAAAGAGTACTGAATGCAGTCATTTCTCTACTTTCTTAAGAAAGATCAACTTGATAAAAACCTGAATAAAGGTCTAAGGTGGAAAAAACTGCATTATTGTCACCTAGTGACTGAAGAATTTCCTCTAGAACTGGCATGGGATAACGTGGAGGAAATGTTACTTTGTTTAGGGCACGAAAATCAACAACAGCTCTCCATTCACCATGAGACTTCGGGACAAGAAACATAGGGCTGTTGAAGGGACTGACCGAAGGTTCAATAACACCTTGTTGCAGCATATCAGATACCATGCCTTCAACAATCGCTTTCCTGCTATGGGGCATTCGGTAGGCAGGAATGTACACAGGCTGAGTATTTTCTTTCAGTTGAATGTGATGTTGGACGATGTCAGTTTTACCCAAAGTTTCTCCTGGGAGAGCAATAACTCTCCGGTATTTTGATAATAAATTCACCAGATTTTCCTGTGCCTCTGGAAACTGGATTGTTTGTAAATGTGACATGAAATCAAGTGTGTCAGGAATATCCTGAGTGGAAATCATATCAATAGCATTCTGTGGGTACTCCAAAATATTAACATGAGCCGGATAAGTTAGAAAAGTGCATAGTCGTGTTCCAGCAGACAAGTTAACAACTGATTTAGTAGTATTAACTACATACAAATTTGAATGTCCTCGCTTTGACATAGAGCTGAGGGAACTGCAATGGCTCTGTGGGTTACTGACTCAGGCAATGTAATTGCATCAAAATTCTCTGCACGAGGAATTTTTATATTAACCCGAGTAACAGACAGTGGCAATAGTTCTATTTCTGTCGAAACTATGCCATGACGTAAGCGTGCAAACTTTTTCATTACCTGTTCAAGAGGTATTTGAGTTGTTGTAGGCTGAGAAGTATCAGTCTGAATAGCAGTAATGTATTTTGCACGTCTTTTTGACTTAGAGACACGACCGTGGGAACGTCGTGTTCTGTTATGTTTATATGTAACCTCAGTAGAAGTGCCCTTGGGGTCATTAGTAACATCAGAATGTTCTGCACTATATGGTTCATGAAATAACTGAGACAAGTCAGTATGAAAGACATCTTCAGGGTCAGCAACTGGAGGCTGAGATAACTGAGACGAGTCAATGTGAGAAACTTCTTCAGTGTCAGTGACTGAAGGTTGAGCCGAAGAATTTTCACCACTAGTGACATTTTCAGATATGACCTCGTCCGAGGAGAGAATAGGAATTTTTCTGTACCTGTAACGGAGCACTTTAGCACCTGGAAATATATCGACATTATTTTTAGTTAGATCAGGGGTCCCTAACAAGATGTCAGCAGGTAGGTTAATTCCATCAACGATGTAAAATACAACTGGAAGAGGTTCAACATCGTTGAGCAAATATAAATCAAAGGGGTGTTTCCCAATAGCAGATATAGCAGATGAACTAACTCCACACAGGCAGATGTCTGGTGGATCTAGAGCAAGGGTGCGGTTTCCTTTTATACGCTTAAAACAATCTAGAGACATTAGAATGACTGAAGCACCAGTGTCGATAAATACTTTAGCAGGGCGACACATTATTTCTGCTTGTACAATTAGGGCAGAGTTCCAAGTATTGCTAGAGATGGTACATAACGGGAGTTCTGTGTCTTTAACATGAGAATAAGGCTGGCTAGGACGGTTCTCTAGTCATGAACGAGATGATGATGCCTGATTCTGGTTTGCGAGAGCATAGCATTGATGAGAAGAATGGTAACATTGGCCATGATACTCACAGTATTTATTTGGTTCGTTACTTTGCCTATAATAACATTTGTTAGCAGTGTGTCCTCTTTTGTGACAGTGAAAACAAGTAGGTTGGTGGTAAGGGGACTTAGACCTTGAACGTGCCTGAAACTTTGACCTTGAATTAGTATTGGGTGGTTTAGTTTGTGAACGAGCACGGTCTGTTTCCGTAGAAATGGGAGCCATATACGTCTCACCAAAAGAATCCTTGAATTTATTCATAAAGCCAGTAAGGGTATCTGTGGGCTGGTATGAGATGGTAGCAGCCTCTTGTTGAGTTTTAGGGTGGAGGTGATTCATAAAGTGAAAATACCCAAACAATGAAATGACATCTTCAAACTTAAATTTGCCGTCGTCTTCAACCCAAGGGGAATCCTTTAAGTGCTGCCTAAGGTCCAGCTTAAAATCAGAAGCAGCCTTAAGGGCTTTAGTAGCTGGCAAAGTGTGATGGTCTTGTGTTGCTAAGTTGCACAAAGGTGCGAGAGACCCGACCTTAGGGTTCCCACTAAATTGGCGCAAAAACTGTAATTTGAAATCTTCAAATTTGGTGAAGCCTGAAAATAAATCTGATTGAATAATATCTCCTGCCACACAGTCACCAAGGTCGACTCTGCTTTTGAAAAGAGCAATTTTTTCTGTGTCAGAAGCTAGTTTCCTACGCAATATTTCATCCACTGTGTCTTGCACGAATGTGTGTGGAGGGATGTTGTTTCCATTAAACTTGGGTAGTGATGGAATGTCGTGTGCCATACTTGTATGTGTCATGGTAGAGATAGAAGACAAAATAATAAGATACTACTCACAACCAGTGTAAAATACGTTCCGGTACAGATCGTATAATAACTGCACAATCTTCAGCGTACACAGGGTCTTGGGAGAGTCATCAGTGCTGTAATCGTTTGAGTATAATTAGTTCAAGGTACAACACATAAATACTGTCATGGGGAGATAAAAAAAAATATAAAGATAAAAAGTTTTCCACTAAATAAAAATAAAATCACACAAGCAGTGACGTAAGAGTGTATGTAACAAGTCTCTTTCAGTAGTAGACTATGTTTTAGGGCCCAAGTAATTCTCAAAAGTTTTCCAAAATGGCCGCTTAGTAAACAAACAAGATGGCTGCTTAGAACCAAGAGCAAGCTCGTTTCAAGACCAAGACCAAATTTCAAAATGGCCGCTTTGAAAAGACAATGGAGGTGGACCAAAATGGCGGACAAGCACACACAAAGGAAAATACGTAGTTTCTAAAGAAAAGAAAAAATAAATAAAATAAATATGTTAAGAAACACTTCTGAGTTACAAAAATAAAAATAAAAAGCACTTCACAGACTCAGATAATAGAAAAAGAAAAATAACTCAAATGATTCCTTTGTAGTGGAGTCCAGTGGCGTCCTCTTGGAGTGGATGTGGAGTCCAGCGTAGGTGGAAGTGGGTCCCTCGTATGTGGAATCCTCGTATGGGCGTGCGTGGAGGTGTTGTCCAATGGCGTCCTCGTGTATGTGGTCCAGACAACGGACCTCGTGGGCGATGTGGAACAAAGGACAGTGGATTCCGGTGGAGTAGGTGGAACACTCAAACAGCGTGGATGGATGGTGGAGTCGTAGCAGACAGTAGATTGTACCTTCAGTAGTATATGTGATTCCAGGGCAGGGCAGGTCAAACAGCTTTTTTTTTGGTGGAGTAGAGACAAAGGCTTGCAAAATGGCGGCTTGGAGATAAAGATGCGGGTGTAGACGCGCCAAAACTTTCCTTTGATTTTCTCTCTCTCTGTCCAGCGATTATTCCACGCTGATCACCACTTGTAAGGTGTGTTATGGTAGCGTAGCAGGGTAAATAAGGCTTCGGAGACGTGGCTGTGGGTTTATTGTATAATAAACAATGGATCCTGGACAGAGGAGATGAGCGTGACCTTTCTGTATAAAGATTTGTGCCCGACTGCCGGGCAGCTGGGAGGTCAGGTCAGGCGAGGCGACGCGCTGGGTCGCAGTTGCGTTGCCAGACGTCACAATATAGTTGCCACATACATTATAGACATGAGCGCGCCACATATGAATATAATATGATAAATATATATATATATATATATATATATATATATATATATATATATATATATATATATATATAATACCTCAGCTCCCTACACTAGCAAGATCACCAGTAGATCAGCCTTTACGAAACCATACTGGCAATCAGAGAGAAGGTTGTGAGCTGATAGATGCCTCATTATCTTCTTGTTAAGGACAGACTCAAAGACTTTAGAAAGGCAGGAAATCAAAGCTATAGGGCGGTAGTTAGAAGTAGACAGATTAACGTTTAGAAGAGGTAATGTTGTCTGTCTAGACAAGGATTAAGATCTTGAAAGGTTCAGACAGGTAGACGGACTAAGATTAAAAGGAGGTCAGGTCAGTCTGGTTTGAACTTTCAAGGTCAAATTTTTGAGCGAGGGTTTTATAGCAATCTTGCTTTTTTAGCAAAAAATATATAAAGAGATAATTGGTAATTACAAAGTAAATAACACAACAGAGAATAATCAACTAAATAATAAGATTTAATACTAACAATAAGCAACTTTTTCAATGCGAGGGTCAGAGAAAGCTTCTAGGAGTAGTCTGCAGAACGGAGTGCCAACGAGAACCCAAAAGTGACAGTGTACAAAAAATTTATAGAAAAGCAGGCAAAACAGTAACTAGATTACAAGAAATTAATTTAAAAACATGCAAATCAGTGACTGCAGAAAACAGTTTGTGACAATATATAAAAAATATATTTTAAAAAATAGCAAACAAACCAGTGACTAGATTACTAGAAATTTATTGAAAAAACAAGCAAATCAGTGACTGCAGAAAATTATTTTATCAAAAGACATACAAAGTAGTGGGATGATTTGTGCTGTTTGCCTCTGAGAAGTGATTCAATGTCTAGATCGATTGATAAGGTAAACAAGAGCAGAATGTCATTGAGGTGGCGGTCACTTAGTTAAGAGTGAATGCGAGACTTTGTATATTTCATTTTTGAAAAGAGTTGTTCACAACAGTAAGTGCTGCCAAACATGGCAACGATGCGTTTTACATGCTCAATGTACTTTGGAAATTTGTTAGAAGGGAGGACGAAGTCACAGAAGGACAGTGGAGAAGCGGTACGGTACTTTGCCTTCAGTTCGTCATTACACTGAAGCTCCATCAACTCCATTTGCAGGGAGGCAGGGGCTTCGTCCACAGGAAAGTCAAAGGGGAAGATGAACAGCTTGAAGCCCAGAGCCAGTGGCCTGACACCTGTGAAACGGGATGCAAATTCCTCCTGCAAAGAGGTGACAACACCAACACAAGTGTTCAGGTCCACGTCATCAGGTGCACAAGTTGCAATACGAGGAAAATGCATAAACTGACCAGCAGCCAGTTAAGCCTCCCACAATCGCAACTTTACCTCGCAGGCGGTGATGTGCGAATACATGTGTGTGACTAGAATGTTTTTGCCTTGCAGCCTTCCAGTCGTTGCTGGGACACCATTGGTCGTCAAGCACACAAGACGGGAAGAGGGAGTGTTGCTTTACACACTGAAGCACGGTGTCGAAGATGTCTTGTCCAGTGGTGGTGCCGTGCAATGGAACAAGCAAGGGCAGTAGTAATTCCACGAGTGAAAATTGCCAGCTGAGCTATGTCCTTCATGTCTGTGCTCTCATCAAGAGCGGACATTTTTGACAAGAAACTCCCTAGTTGGTAGCTGCAGGGAGGGTGAAGGAGTGAAGATACTGATTAAGTCTTGCATTAGAAAAATAGACAGAATAAGGATGAGAAGAAGTATAAAGCCTTGTGTAGCGAGGCCACGAGAGGGGTGGAGGCATGCAGCTAGCAAGTTCAGAAGAGCAGTCAGCGAGCCATCTGCCCATCCGCGTTTGATACGAGGCAACCACCTGCTGTTGTTTTATAGCATTCACCAGAGATGTAGACTTGGAGCGGAGTTTCTTCAGGGCTCGATAGGCTGGTTTGAGATCATTAACATTTAAATAACCCTTAACATCCTCTGCGAGATTCTTGACATACCTCTTCTTGTCTCTCGCAAGAAGAGTTCTAGTCCTACGAGACAAATCCATTTACTGGTTTCGGCTCACAGCCAGTCTAGCATCGCGACTCCCAAAACGAACCCAACCCGTGACCTCGGACCCTCGTCCTCCAACACACCATATGGCAGCCTCAAGAGTTTCACGTTTGAAGGTATCCCACAGATCTACCGGGTCCTCAAGGGCGTTGAACACTTCAAACCGATTTGAGACTGTCACTGCATACACATGAGCACATGTCAAGCCTGAGCTTCATAAACTGTTCTTTCCTTGTTTGGGCATTTGCTATCATAGTGAAACTAAGACTTGCACAAATAACATAGTAATGTTGTCCCGTGAGTCAATAGAGCTCTTTTATTGTGAACCTCTTCCACTCAAGATTTGCTGCTTTCTCTTTGTCTTCTTTTACCACTCAATTCGGTTCTGCTTCTTTCATGCTCTCTTTTCGTGTTTCTCCTTTGGTCTGTGAAATTCACTTCCTCAGCAGCATAAACATGCTCATCCTTGATGGTGATGCCGAGATTTGTCTCATAACTTTCTTTAGCACCGCTTGATGAGGGTATAATCTTAATTCCGTGGAACTTTCTCAGAGCTTGTGTCATTTGTTGAAACATTGTGCTTGGAGTGTAGTAGTCCACTGCAGTCAGTGTTTATCTCTATGCGACAGATCAGCACCGTCAAACAGTTAGAAGGCATGGATACTATTAGGTATTACTGCACTATGTATTGATAATTTGTTGTGCCTCCTCTGAAATGTGTGACACAATATTAGTGTAGTCACTCACCTAAACAGTATCAAAATAATACCATGAGTCATAAACCTCAATTTGTTTATCTTTCTTTTTCCATTTGTCCATGTATTGCATAAACTTAATTATACCATCATTAACATTCAAGACGTAAATTTCTGCATCATTGAAAACTATTTCTCATCTCCATGCATTATGGGAATAACAGGACAACAGTGATGGCCTGTTTCTTCTTGACATAATAGTCACCAGCTGCCATGCTTCTACCTCCTTTCTCCCTCTCTCATAACTTTTATTTCTACCGAGCACTGGTGGCAGACATTTCCCTTCCGGGCTGTTCATTTTGTTTTATGTCTCAGCTGATAGACAGGTATTTAGCTGAGAGAAAGTGCAAAACTTCACCAGCAATCGTAAGATTAAATTACATTAAATTCTTCTAGCTTTAATTAACCTAGTTATAAGCAACCCATAATGTCAAACTCCTACGTAACATCGTTGTCAAACCAAACCTTCTTCAAGATGATTCCTTAGGTTGAGGGATATATGACAGGCTGAACGTTAAACCAATTTAGGTGTTTGCAAGTGTTTGTGGAAGACCGATCATATGCCTTTTGACTTCTTTACCTCTTTTTAAATTATCACAGCTCAACAACAACATTTTTACCATCGCTAGGTACTTTTCCAAATAAGCAAAGTATTCAAATTTTTTACCCCAATAATTGTTTGCTCGAACAAGTGCCGTGAGATAAAACTATTTAAATGTTCGCCGTTGTGTTACACGAACACACTCTCCCGCCCTCATTTTCCCGCAAACAGGTATGTAGGTGTCTGCTCCATAAACCTAAATGTTTTGCAATAGGAAGTAATTAATGTGGTGTTATAAGTCGTGAAAACTGTTCTTGTTCCCAAATAATTAATGACCGCTTCCCCGTCAAACAGATGAAATTAATCTACGACTGATATTATGTTCTGCCCTGCCATACATACAAATACTCATACGTACACACTTTTTCATTTCTACATCATATTAAGTCTATCTTTCTCAGTGTCCTAAGATTGTAGTATATGAACAAGAAAGTATTCTACTTAAGCATATTCTAATGAGTTTTGTGATATTTTATTCTTGTGATACGCGTGGGTTTGACTTCCACTAGTTGAGGAAGCGTGATTTGCTTCATATCTCTGAAAGAGATTATGAATGAGGATGATATATAGAGTGACCAATGTCAAGGGATCTCCTATGGTTTTTCTTTTTATAAAACCTTGCTTCGTTGATTATCATAACTATGTTTATTGTCTATAAAACATGTTTAGTTCACTTCCCTTGTATAGTATTAATAAATATATTTTCTTCATGTAAACAAACGTAATTAAATATCTCGCAAGGTATGTTGAAAAATATGTCATTCTTTCCCATGTCCTTCTAAAATCGATTCGGTCATAGTTTCAATCAAATATGAAGCAATTTCAATGCTAACTTTCTAATATCATCGTCAGTATTTTTCATAATTATCCATTTCCCTCCATTCGATCATATAAATTTACTTTTTTCAAATCAATTATGTCCTCCAGCTGTACAAAGTTATAGTATAGATTCCCGACTAGTGGCAGCATATAATAATTATTTATATCCATAAATAATAATCTATAAAACAAAGTCTTCAATGATCACACTGGAATCCAAAGCGAAATAAGAATAATAGCGGGGAAAATAAACGTATAACAATTTCACTTTCCCCGCTTTTATTTTCTCATATATTTTCAAGATTCCCAGCTTAACACTGGTAGACAGTAGAATATTTCTCACGTATTTCATGAATTGCAGTATTGCAAGGACAACAGGTGTCAATTAACAATGAAAGTTTTTTTGTGGTATCTCTTTTCTTTCTTTTTTTCAGTTAGAATAACTAATAACACAAATCTTAAAAAAGAAAACTCTCCTTCCATGCCATTACCTGCCATCGTAGTCCCAGGCGTCGTGTGGTGCATGCTCAACCTGGTTCATCAAGGAGGAAGGGTCTGTCAGCAGGAAGATATAAGCGCGGCATTGCTTTGCCCGCCATAGGAGTTTACCCACCTGTCCGTCTCCCACAACCTACAACACATCGCAGGAAATTACCTGAAAGGTAAACTACTTTTGGCTAATTACTAAACGTAATTTCAATGCAGAACACCTACCTAATTTGCATGAATCCAAAATTAAACAGATTCGACTACCATCAGCTTATGTTTATTTTTTGTGTCATACCTGTTTGACATGGGGAAGATGAGAAAGACTGTCAATAATCGTGGATCCAATTAAAGAAGAGTCCCACACTATCCCAAGGACACACTGCGACAAATCAGCATTAACGATGCTCACCAACATAGTTGTAAGGGCTTCGACATCATTCCACAACAACTCATCCAGGTTTCGGAGCGAGGACGACACAAATTTCTGGAGATAGCTTCCCCTTCTTTCTTCAGATACAGCCATTACTCTGTAGTTCTTGGTAAAATTACTGGAGGTTGATACCGAAGAAATCAAATGTTCCTGGTAACTATTGGCCCTTGTGATATATGAGACTCTTTCCAAGTATGATCTGCTGCCACCCGGCAGAAGAGTTAAACAAACCATCAATAATAGCCTGTTTATTTTCATCTTGGATCTTGTGAACTAGGAAGCCACTAATGTGTTAGAAAACCTCATGCAAACAATTTCCATGGAATCTGTGGAAAAAGGAAGATATTATATATATATATATATATATATATATATATATATATATATATATATATATATATATATATATATATATATCCTTGACCTGCTAATTCACCCTAGTTTCTACCTTCTCCTGGGAGTCAGACTCCCTCAACCATGACTTGTCAAAACTGCGGCGAAGCGGGACACATACGACCACGCTGTCCCAAGAATCATCGAGCATTCAAGGATGGAACTACTACCACGGCCCCCTATAAGGTTGTATTTTATTTAGAGGATCATAAAGTACCTAACTTCTTAGTTACAGGAACTATTAATGGGTCATACTATTAATGGGATACTGGATACGCTGGTGTCGTAGATTTTGAGGAAACCTTGCTAATCATTGGCCCATCACTCTGTCCCAAAGGACAAGTTGCTGACTATTTGGGACGCATCGACGAATATCCTGTTGTTAAGTGTTAAGTGTGGACAGATGCTGTTACGGCCCCAATTAAATTTGCTAATGCTCTAGTTGGAAATAATCTCGGGGTAAAAGATCCTGATAGTCCTGATTCTCTATTAAGTAATAACAATCATTCTCTCCATAGTAACCACGACCAAGCCAACACCAACGTTTCTTCCCTACAAGATACACTGTCGCCTCTTGATGACTTAACTTCTCCCGGAACCTCCTACTTTTCTCAAGACAAGGACAAACCTGATTCTAGATGTCATCATCTACCACGAGTTGAGTCCTCCACTACTCAAGTGTGTGTTGTGAAGACCAGAGCCGGTCGATCTGAACGGGTCCACCCTCTAGTTTTGCCTCAGCTCAATCCTTTGTCTGTGACCCCTGATGAGTTTTATCGACTTCAGGAATCCTGTCCTTCCCTGAAGTGTTTACAAACGAAGTCTACCACTCGAGAAGTTGAGAAGGCACGGGATGGTGCCACCTACCAGTTCATATATGAAGACGGCCTTCTGTACCAGAAATGTCTCTCTTCGGATCGCCCTCAAAAGGTGAATAGTTTATCTTTGATTGTTCCCAGCGATTGCCGTCCCGTCATCCTACGTGTTGCTCACGAAGGTCCTTTGGCTGGACATTTCTCCCACCAGACCCCGCCGTGGGAGTCACCTGGCCTACCGGGGATGTTGCTCGTCCTTACCCGTCTACATCTAGGGCAGGACTAAGTCTCCCAGCGTGTTTGCCGTGCGTGGCGTCCTGTATACTCCCCGCGCTCCCTCATCTTGAGTTGTTGTCCACCCTGCGGTGGACAACACACTTCTTTGGTTGGGGAGTTGGGGTAAGACAGATGGTCCAGTGTGGCCCCGCTGGATCAATCGGCTGGTCATGCGTTGGCTAGGGTCAAGCGGCTGCTGTCTGGTGGGCACCGCAACGGTCCCGCGGCTGCCACCTCACTCCAGGCAGTGGCTGCGTATACTTCCCCCACTACCCCTAGGGCTGTTGGGAGCCGTCGTCCCTCAACATACATCCCTCCCTTGTTGGGCTCCGTGGTGGGTGGGGGGGTGGGGAAGCGAATGTTTTCTGAATATTTTATGGCATCTTCACCACCACTTTCGCGACTAAGCTCGCTCCCTGACGTCCGCTCGTCCCCGGCTTCTTCTTCTCAATCTTCCCTTATCGCCACGCCTGAGCCTTTCCGGGCCACGGGTGGTGCAACTGGGACCACTGTCCCCTCCGCTTCGAAATCTACAGATTCGAACCGAGAAATAATGAATTATAAGCCTAGTAAACAAAGACGCGTTAACGCACAGAAGGGCTTTTCAGGCCCTCTCATTCAGACTCTACCAGGTACTTTCGAGCCGGCATATTACGAACAGTTCCTTGTCATCAAGTCTCTTGATGGTGTGTCTGTTATGGATCTAGACATATTTGACGTACATCGAGCACTCATTAAAGTTTTTGGACGCGAGCCTAAGGTCTCCTCCCAAAGGGATGATAGTCTCCTAATGGAGGTGTCGTCCCCAAAAGAGAGTGCTTGCCTCAGAGCGATCTCCTCTGTCCCTGGAACGCAGGTGGCGTGTACTCCACACGCTACTCTCAACCAGTGTAAGGGGGTCATCTTTTCTCGTGACGTCATGCGCTACTCAAACGAAAAGCTTATACACGAACTGAGTGATCAGGGTGTTCTAGGAGTTGATCGTCTACAAAGGAAAGTTGATGGAGTTCTTGTTCCCACCCCTACCCTCTTTCTCACTTTCGACCGACTCAAACTGCCTGAAGTTGTCAAAGTGGCGTGGCTCCGCCTCCCAGTAAAAGCATACATACCGTCCCCTAGGCGATGCTATCGCTGTCAGGCATTCGGACATGTCAGTCGTTCCTGCCGCAGGTTACAAGATGGCCTACCAGCGGTGTGCCCGTCCTGTGGTACGACGTATCACAATGGGACGACCTGCCCTGGTCCTGTCTCCTGTTTTAACTGTCACGGACCTCACCCAGCTTAATCAAAAGACTGCGACCGCTACAGATTTGAGAGGGAAGTACTCTCCATCAGGACCACGGAGAAAATTGATTTTGCCGAGGCAAAGCGTAGAGTTCTTACTACACGTATATGTCCAGGAGTGACTTATGCAACTATGCTTTCCTCTCTTAGTAATAGACCTCAACTACGCAAAACGACTGCTACAGTGCACCAAGTGGCTAAGCCACAAAATGATTCCCACAAAAATGCTGTTGCTCCTGCTGCTCTGCCCTCTACATCTATGGAGGTGTCAGAGGAACTCACTCAGGACCCTACTGCTACGCCATCACACCATAAGCGTAGCAGAAGTGAGGACTCCCTCGAGGAGGTGCCCCTTCCTAAGGAGGCACGATCCTCTGCACCCTCTGGTGGGCCTCGAAGGCCCCCACCAGTGTCAACTCCGGCCGTCACTTCTACCCCAGTGTCGGCTTCGGCCCTCACTACCTCCCCGGTGTCGGCTCTGACCGTCACTCCCACCCAGGTGTCGTCTCCGGCCGTCACTCACACCCCGGTGTCGGCTCCGGCCGTCACTTCTACCCCGGTGTCGGCTCCGGCCGTCACTTCTACCCAGGTGTCGGCTCCGGCCGTCACTCCCACCCCGGTGTCGGCTCCGGCCGTCACTCCAACCCTGGTGTCGGCTCCGGCCGTCACTCCCACCCCGCTGTCGGCCCCGGTCGTCACTCCCCCCCTAGTGTCGGCACCGATCGTCACTCCCACCTCGGTGTTGACTTCGACCAACACTCGTGCCCCGGTGACGGCTCTGGCCGTTACTCCCGCCCCTGTGTCGGCTACGGCCGTTACTCCCGCCTTGGTGTCGGCTCCGGCCGTCACACCTACCCCGGTGTCGGGTCACGCCATCATCACTGCTCCTGCTGCTGTGACCACCTCACTGGCCACTGGGCTAGGAAAGACTGCAAGGCGATTGTCCACTGCCTCCACTGCTCTAGCCACTGCCATTAGGCAGGGTAAGAGCAAGAAGGATACTGGTGCTGGGAGGGTTTCCTCTAGGGGCCTCCCCACGCACCGTTAATTTTAATATTTTTAATATTTTACAGTGAAATCTTCGTGGGTTGAGAGGGAATTGGGAGGAGCTCAGTCTACTCCTGCGAAGACACCAGCCGGTCTGTGTCTGTCTGCAGGAGACTATGATTGGTTCGTCCTCCCATCCTACACCCAGGGGTTACTCTGGCTTTTACTCTCCTCATGATCGCGCGCTAGGCCATCATGGTGGAACAGCAATTTTTTTAGATAACTCACGAGGCATTGCTTTTACCTCTTTTAATATTGTTTCCCCCCTGCAGCTGGTGGCTGTCCAGCTCCACCTCAAGAGAACTTACACTGTCTGCTCTCTATACCTCCCTCCCAATTTTCCAGTAGACAGAGATGACTTCGATTCCCTAGTTCAGCAATTGCTTTCCCCGTTTATTGTTTTAGGAGATTTTAATGGTCGGCACACCCTGTGGGGAGATACACTTATCAACCCCAGGGGAGCAATGATTGCCACTGTGGTTGAAACCTTAGATCTAGGTATTTTTAACACCGGTGACCATACACACTACCACATCCTGACAGACACCACCTCGGCCCTAGATTTATCATTGTGTTCTCCCGACACCCTACTTGACTTCACATGGAGCGTCACAGGAGATCTTTGTGGGAGTGACCACTACCCTATACTCCTGTCTTCTCCCGACGTCCTCCCCTTACCCCGTGTCCCCCTCTGGCGGCTAGACCGTGCTGACTGGGGACTTTTTAAACAACTTGCCATAGTTGACTGCGAGGTTGATGACTTTTTAGACATAGACAGCGCTGTCGAGTATTTTACATCTATACTCCAGCGAGCTGGTGAGCTTTCCATCCCTCAGACCACAGGGTTTACCAAGCGCCGACCGGTCCCCTGGTGGTCTGATGAGTGTAGACAGGCAGTGACAGAGCGTCGTCGAGCTTTTGGTAGGTACCGTCGACACAAAACCGAATTTTTCCGGGGACAATACAGACTGGCTAGAGCTAAGGCTCGTCGAGTCCTCAAGGATGCTCGCCGTAAGTCCCTTGCATCTTTTGTCTCCACATTAAACGTGCAGACACCTATGTCGCAGGTATTCAAGCGCGTAAGGAAGATAGCAGGAAAGTTCTCTCTAGGCCCGCCTCCGGTCCTCCATGTCAACGGGGATAAGGTATTTAACAGCCAGGCGGTAGCCAACACACTCGCTGAGACTTTTTCTTTGGTGTCCAGCCGGGCCTCGAGATCTCCAGCAGTGCGTCGCCAGTTTGAGGCAGACGAGGCTCGCCAACTAGACTTTTCATCTCGTGGGGGTGAAAACTACAATGTCCCATACCCTCCACCGGAACTGCGTTCAGCTTTATCTTCGTGTAAGGACTCTTCCCCAGGGTCAGATAACATTACATACTCAATGATCCGCACCTAAATTCTGGATCACTCTCCTTCCTCCTAGGATTATTTAATAGGATGTGGAATGACGGATACGTACCACCCTCCTGGAAGTCTGCTATAGTCATACCAATCCCCAAGCCTGGAAAGGATGCCTCACTTCCCCTTAGCTATCGACCCATTGCCCTTACCGTTTGCATGATTAAAGTTTTGGAGAAGATGGTTAACACTCGTGTAATCTGGTTCCTTGAGAAGGGTGGCCATCTTTCGGCAGTACAGTGTGGTTTTCGTCGAGCTCGCTCTACTTTAGACGCTCTTCTGCGATTAGAAAAAACTATCTTCCAAGCTTTTGCTTGCAGGCAGCGGGTTGTGAGCGTCTTTTTCGACCTTGAAAAGGCATACGACACCAGATGGAGGTATGGCATTCTACGAGCTCTCCATACGGTTGGACTCAGGGGTCACCTCCCTCTGTTCCTCCGGTCTTTTTTACAGGACCGTACTTTTAGGGTGAGGGTGGGCACTGCTCTTTCTAGCTTTTTTGAGCAAGAAGAAGGAGTCCCACAAGGTAGTGTCCTCAGTGTCACTCTATTCAGCGTTGCCATCAATAGCATCACCGAGTGCGTCCACCGGGACTTTCGATGCACGCTATACGCTGATGACTTTTCCCTCTCGTACGCTTCCTCTCGTCTCGATGTGGCCGAGCGACACATCCAGTGTGCTCTTGGCCGGGTCACCCGTTTGGCCGATAGTCATGGTTTTAACTTTTCCCCCACAAAGACGGTTGCTATGCTTTTCTCTCGAAGCAGAGGTGATTTTAGGGATCCAGACCTATACCTCTATGGCAGTAGACTGCCAGTAGTTGAAACGACTCGATTCTTGGGCTTAATACTTTACAGACGCCTTACATGGTTGCCACACCTGCGGGACCTGAAAGCTGCTTGCCAGCGGCGGATGTCCCTGCTCCGTTTTCTTTCCCATGTGTCTTGGGGAGCTGACCGCACCATTCTCCTCCGTTTATATCATTGTTTCGTTCTGTCGAAGTTAGATTACGGTTCCCAAGTCTACGCTTCAGCCACATCCCCTCGCCTTCGTACTCTCGACTCTGTACATCAAGGTGGAATCAGACTGGCGACGGGCGCCTTTCGGTCTTGCCCAATCCCCAGTCTACTCGTAGATGCAGGAGTGTTACCCCTCGACCTTCACCGTCAGACTCAGATGGCACGTTTGTGGTTCAGATGCCAAAGTTTCTATGGTGATCCCACTTACAGTGCTGTGACGGACACTTCACGGGACGCCACTTTCACCCAGCACCCGCACTTCCCACAGCCTTTTGGCTTTCGGGCTCGTGGCGTGATTGAAGAGTTGTCCCTTCCTCGCCCTGCCATAGCTGTCCCACGATTATTGCATGTCCCGCCGTGGAAGCGGCTGGCAGTATCGTACAAGATTAAAGTAAAGTAAAGTAAAAGTAAAGTAAATTTATTGCTATCATATCATACAATATAAACAAATCAATATACATAAATTTATTAGCACAATCTGTCGAGCCAAAGCTCCTTGACAGAAGTAGTTGAGTACAGGCAATAAACATATAACAATATTATGAGAATTATATACATATAAAGATCAAACTAACAAAAAAATACAAGCTTATGGACGAGCTATCTTACATAGAAAGGCAAACGTTATTATAGCATTAACATTTTAGTAGGTAATACGGTCAGAATACTGAGAAGATAACGAGGAGGATAAGGAAGATTAACAATACAAAAATAAAACAAAAAATAAAGCTACGAGGATGTTTGACTGGAATACAAGTAACTTTTTATTTTTAGTTTTGAATTGTAGTAGATTATCAATAAATATTATTTTCTTCAAATCTGCAGGCAGAGAGTTCCATACTTGAGGACCGTCACATAATACACTTTTATTGTCGAGAGTTGTACGAAACTGTGGACACACCAAATTAATATTATTGTTTCTAGTATTATGTGCATTATCTACGAGTGTAAAAATCTTATTTCCAGGGAATACTTTAACATTTTTGTAGATCAGTAACAACACAAAATATTTCTTAATGAGCCTAAAATTTAATATATTTAATTGGGGGTAAATATGATTAACAGATTCAAATTTTCCCATAAACATAATGCATCTAACAATTTTATTTTGGGCAATTAATAATTTACTTAAAAAAGATGGCCATGTAGATCCCCATATTGAGACACAGTAAATCAGGTGAGGATAGCACAGTGTGTAATAAATACTTAACATGGACTCGGTTGTTAGTTGATGACGGACGCGATACAGTATACCACACATTTTTGATATTTTTGTACATACATCATTAATATGATAACTCCAGTTTACATTTTCATCAATGTGGACACCTAGAAATCTTGTATGAGAGACTCGTTGGATGAGTTCACCTTTTAGTGTTAATGGGGGTATATGATACTTAATTGAACGATTTTGAAAGAGTATATAGTTACTCTTTGTGATGTTAAGGTTCAGGTTATTAGATTCTAGCCAAAAATTTATTAGAATTAGTTCTTGTTGTAGGTTTTGGTGCAAAAAATTAATATTTGTATCAGCTAATAAAAGATTTGTGTCATCAGCATATACAGTAAATCTAAATTTTGAACTAGAATGGACAATGTCATTAATGTATATAAGAAAAAGTATGGGCCCTAAAATAGATCCCTGAGGTACACCCTTAGTGATAGGCTTAGAAGAAGAATAGACTGAGTTGCAATAAACATTTTGTGACCTGTGACTGATGTAACTCTTAAACAGTTGATGAGGAGTGCCCCTTATTCCCATTTACTCTAGTTTTTCCAGAAGTATATGGTGATCTAAAGAATCAAAGGCCTTAGACAAATCTAAAAATATTCCTGCAACATATAATTTACCTTCTAAGTACTGATAAACATTATTAATAAACTGAAGAATTGCAGTTTCTGTAGAGTGTTTTGATCTAAATCCATGCGGAGATTCTATTAAAAGACTATTGTTTTCTAAGTAATTAACTAATCGGGTGTAAACTGCCTTTTCAAATATTTTACTGAAAGCTGGAAGTATGGAAATGGGACGGTAATTATTAACGTCATTCTTGCTCCCTGATTTATGTAGTGGTATAACCTTGGCGTGTTTAAGATTATGTGAAAAAATGCCATTTTTAAAACAAAGGTTAATTATGTGTGTCAGTGGATGAGAGATAGAAGATGCAGTTAGTTTGAGTAATTTGGGAGAAATATCGTCACATCCTGCTGAGCAGATCTTCATGTCTGTTAAGTATTTCTCTGTTTCAGCTGAAATGATAGGAGTTAGATACATGTAAAATGGTGTAGGGTTAGATAAATATTTCTTATGTGAGTGGACTTGAACTGTATTGCTGGTCTCGAAGCTTCCAAGTCGTAAGAAGTGTTTATTGAATATATCCTCAGTGTTATTGCATGGTGGATTTAACTCAACTGTATGACAATCTGTCATGCTGTGATTTCTACCAAGAATTTAATTAATTGACTTCCAGTGACATTTGGGGTTACCTTGTGTTTGTTTTAACTTGTCTTTATGGTAATTGTTCTTAGCAGCTCTCAGCACAGTAGTTAATTTGTTTCTATATGTTTTGTATGTTTCTCGAAACGTTATTGGCCATTTTTGTGATAATCTTTCTAACCTGTGTTTTTCTTTGATACTATTTTTTAAGGCTGGTGTGATATATGTTTTTTGTTGATATTTAAGGTTTATACGCATTCATTTAACTGGGAAATGTTTTTGAAATAGGCTGTTGAAATTATGGAAAAATATTTTATACGATGCATTAGGACAAGCAGATTCAACTACAGGTGACCAGTCCAGATGAGCAACTTCATTACTGAAATTTTCACACGCGATGCCAGCGAAACATCTTTTATAAGTAAATTCTAGTGTAATATTATTCTTCACGTTTCGAATCCTGAACTGAGATAGTATTGGGAAGTGGTCTGTTGTATCGTTGTGTATTATATAATTGTGAGTGTTACTCTCAACTTGTGTTGACCATATTTGGTCAATTAGTGTGGCTGTAGTGTTTGTGACTCGTGTTGGCTTTGTTACTAGTGGGAACAGTGAAAATGAATACATAATGTTAATAAATTCGCATACATGAATATTGTTGCCGTATTTCAATAGATCTAAGTTGAAATCTCCTATTAAGTGAATACCATGATAATTTACGTTACTTGCTAATGATAGGAGTTCAGTTAGTTTAACAAAAAAATCATTGATGTTACCCTAGGGGGTCTGTAAATATAAATAACTAATATGGTTTTATCAATAATCTTGACATTAGCACTTACGTATTCAATAGAAGAATCGAGATAAGAGATATCATTACACAGAGGATTGATAGATGTTAGATACAAACAATGCTACACCACCTCCATGTCTGTTGCGGCACTTGGTATGCAGGCTGTAACCTGACATCTGGTACACTAATGCGAGGTCAGAAACAAGCCGTGTTTCAGAGAGACCAATTACATCACATTTAATACATGGGTGTGTTAGTTTGAGTCCGCAAAATACTGAAAGTTGGTAGGCACAGAACGTATATTAAGACTAAGTATTGTAAAGTTAGTATTGCTATCTGGTGTTGAGAAGGAATCCAGAAATATGTATTCAGACTGAGAGATGTTCAAGTGTCTTGTTTGTACATAAAAATGATTAACGTCAAGTTCATTGTTATATTTTTCATCAAAAGTTCATGTTATGAAAATAAACACCAAAGTGTGATCTATTAGCAAATAATGCATGAAAATCTGTGTCATCTATTGAAGTAAACGGTAATTCATTGAGAATCATGATGTGAATACATTATACCATGTGTGAGCTTACTCACAGACGTACGAGTATCTTATGTCTTCTTTTTATTCTTACGGTCTCGCAGTCGTTGATTGTAGTGTAAGGTTTCTCCTATCCGTGCAAGTCCGCTGCTCACATCACCATCTGCGCCAACATCGTCCGTCCCAGACGTCCCGGTCGTTCCACATGCACCACCGGGGTAGGAGTGACTGCCGGTGTCGGCAGCAGGTGCCGGCAAATCAGCAGCACTACCACCGGGACTCAGTGAAGCAGGGTTGGTTTGCTCAGGACTCGCGGTGGTAGATTGATGATCCATTGAAGCAGTATTGTTGGTTCGGCTCGCAGGACGATCCTTAATGACAAGCTTCGTATACCTGAAGAAGGCTATCTTTCCATCCTTTCTTGCTTGCTTCAACTGAGGCAGTTAACTAGTTCGAAGTGCTTGCGAGGCTGCACACAGGTCTTCATTAATGAATATTCTACTTCCCTTCAATTTCCTCGCACTTCGAAGAACCGTTTCTCGATCAGCTAACTTCTCAAACCGAGCCGCTATTGTTCGAGAACGCGAGGGATCAACCGGTCCTACGCGGTGGGCGCGTTCAAGATTCATGGTAGGAAGCTGTAGTTTGTCATCAATTGTTTTTAGCACCAATGTCGCTGTTTCCTCCCATGTCTCACCTGCACTCAGTTCAGGAACTCCACTAAATCGCAGGTTCAGACGACGATTATAGTCTTCCTGGTAGTTAAATCGTTGCTCCAGTTCTTCCATTCAAACCCTGTATCCATCAATCAGGGTTCTGTTTTCATTGTTCGATTTTTGTAGAGTTTTATTTTCGGTTTTCAACTCAAGAACTTCTGCCTGTGTAAACTCGAGGCTCTTGACGAGATCACCAACTCTAGATTCCAGTGTAGCGATTCTTGCCTTCATCTGATCAGTAACAATGTCCATGGCTGCTCTAAACGCACTCTCTTGCGAGTTCAGAAGCACTTTAAGGGTATCGGGATCCATGGTTAGTTGTATCCCGTAGAGAAGCTAAGGGTGGAACGTGTTGCCTGTAGCACACTGACTGACTGACTGTCTATGCTATGCTATGTCGGAGCATGCTGCGAGGACTTTGTTCACCGATCATGCCTCCATACATGAGGGTTGCACGCCCATTTTTACTGACGGCTCCAAATCCGATGCAGGCGTCGGATTTGGAGCTGTCTTCCCTGATTTTACCTGGTGCGGCAGTCTACCCCCCTGTACATCAATTTTTACCGCAGAGCTGTGGGCCATTTTAGTAGCGATAAAATCTCTCTTTACCTTGAATGTTGGAGGTTTTGTTATTTTTTCGGACTCCAGAGCAGCTTTGTCAGCCCTTGAGGATTTTAATAACGCACATCCAATAGTCTCAGAAATTTTCAACTGGCTCGTACTAGCAGCCCGTCGTGGGCACAGAATTACTTTTTGTTGGGTACCAGCCCATGTCTCTGTTAAAGGGAACGAGAAGGCAGATGAGCTAGCTAAGACTGGCGCCTCACGTCAAGTCACTACCTGCCCCGTCCCTCACAGAGACCTGTTTCTCACAATTCGAGATGCTATTGGTGTAGTTTGGCAAGAGAGATGGAATGCCAATAGAGCTACCTCCAAGATGGGTGCAATTACCGCAAGAGCTGTGAGCCCCTGGTCTTATGCGCACGTCCAAGGCCGCTGCCGTGAGACAGCATTGGCCCGTCTACGGACGGGCCATACCCGCCTCACCCACGGTTTCCTCATGTCCCGGGGAGTTGAGCCCTACTGTGATGATTGCTTAGTTCCCCTGACTGTGCGGCACTTGCTGGTCGAGTGCCCCAGTCTGAGGGAACTGCGAGAGCAGTACCTCGCCCAGTGTCGGAGCAGAGATGGGAGTTTCTCTCTCTCTCTGGTGCTGGGGGAGGAGGCACTCTCCCCGGGACATGAAGTGTTAAAATTCCTACAGGAAAGTGGCTTTCTCCACCTCCTGTAGATTTATTTTTCTTTTTAAGTAGTATTTATGTAGCTTTTTAATTTTTAGTTTTTTTTTAGTACGGTGCCAAATGACCTCGATGTTGCGGCACCATGATCTATTGTCACCAATCAATCAATTAAGGTTATCAAGTATCTTGGTCACAAGATTACTTTTAATTCTTCATCTAATAGTATTTTTAGATATTTTGCTTTTGTTGATAAACATACTCTTTTATTTCTTTTTAAGTCATTTTGCCTTCCAGATTTTGGAATTCCTTTATGGAACTATTATAATGTTTATAATTCCAAGATATTCAAAACATTTGAGATAGCCTTCAGTAAGGCACTAAAAAAAATATGTGATGTTCCAGTTTTTGCAAGTAATCATATCACAGCAGCTCGGTGTGACCAGTTGCTATTGAAGCATCATACAGCATTTGTACAAGCCAGATACTGTAAAAGGTTACTAAGGTCAACTCACCCTATTTTAAGGCTTAATGTCCCTTATATTAAAGAAGGTTTTTCAATGAAGTACCTGTTTAACCACTTTAAAAATATGTATAATGTCAATTTTTTTTAGGAAAGTTTAGATGTTTTAAATTCTAGAATATATTGGATTCAGAATCATGAAAGAAGAAGGCCTCCTTGTTTATATTGTGGATTTTAGCTTTATTTATTTATGATTTTCTTTAAGGAGGGGTTCTTTTAATATATGTACATATAATCTTACTGTGATTTTAATATGAATGGTGTTTTTGTCAATACGTTTAAAATTTTATATAATTTGTAAATAATTTTCTCTTGCAAGAGTGTTATATATATATATATATATATATATATATATATATATATATATATATATATATATATATATATATATATATATGTATATATATTTTTTTTATTTGAGTATATGCAATGCGATTATGTCCTTAGGTTGTATTCGTTATTGTGAAATAAATAAAGAAAGAAAGAAGAAAGACTACTACTACTACTACTACTACTACTACTACTACTACTACTACTACTACTACTACAACTTCTACTATTATTACTACTACTACAATTGTTACTAGTTATGTTGACTCACCCATGAGGACTTCTCTGCTTAAAAATCTCCAAAACACCGCCTTCATATATTCCTGTTTCCTTTGCTACCTACTTAAATATATACTTATTCTTTGCCATTTTATAATTTCTTACCCACTTTCGTAATAATTTTTTTCTGATCATCTACGCTCCTTTTTCCGTGAGATATATATGCACACCCACAAGCACATACACACACACACACACACACACACACACACACACACACACACACACACACACACACACACACACACACACACACACACACACACACACACCACACACACACACACACACACACACACACACACACACACACACACACACACACACACACACACACACACACACACACACCACACACACACACACACACACACACACACACACACACACACACACACCACACACACACACACACACACACACACACACACACACACACACACACACACACACACACACACACACACCACACACACACACACACACACACACACACACACACACACACACACACACACACACACACACACCACACACACACACACACACACACACACACACACACACACACACACACACACACACACACACACACACACACACCACACACACACACACACACACACACACACACACACACACACACACACACACACACACACACACACACACACACACACACACACACACACACACACACACACACACACACACACACACACACACACACACACACACACACACACACACACACACACACACACACACACACACACACACACACACACACACACACACACACACCACACACACACACACACACACACACACACACACACACACACACACACACCACACACACACACACACACACACACACACACACACACACACACACACACACACACACACACACACACACACACCACACACACACACACACACACACACACACACCACACACACACACACACACACACACACACACACACACACACACACACACACACACACACACACACACACCACACACACACACACACACACACACACACACACACACACACCACACACACACACACACACACACACACACACACACACACACACACACACACACACACACACACACACACACACACACACACACACACACACACACACACACACACACACACACACACACACGTCGTGCCCCCAAACTATAGTAATAGTCTAGGGTGACAATAGCTGCTACTATACTTTCTTATCTGTCAGAATAGGCTGAGTGGTCTAAGGCCGTGAGTACGTATTGTGGGATTACTTCAATAACAGCTCTTTTTTAATTTTTTTATTTAACATAAAAATAGTTGCAAACAATTTTCATTAAACAACTCATAGCTGATGTCTACTGATATTACAATACACATAAGAATGCGCCTTGCTTGTTATTTGCATAGTCTAGCAATCACATTATTAGTACACAAGTCTCTTATTTTCTATCTGTTAATATGAATTATCTTGTAACACTACAAGGAAATACACTATCAATGCACATATTAAGTACATGACTAATAATTCAATAATAATTACAAAATCAACAGTACATATTCTCCTTAGTAACAAACTGAGTTACTGTACATATTTAAAAGGCCAATATTAGTAATAATCTCTATGTTCCCCAGACGACCAACGTGGCACAAGATCACTCTGCAGTACCACAACTATGCTAGACTGGTCTTTCCTGGTCTTTCCTGTCCCTTCAGGAGGTGTGATTTGATCAGCTTAGAATCTGATGAGTGTCTGAATACTATGCGTTAAGGACCGTCTTTTATTCGCAGTGGCTGACACGGTGTTGTAGAGGGTTACCATCTTACCATGCCAAGTAACTTATTCTACGAGAATCTTATAACTAACTTAATACTGTTTTATATAACATAATGTATTACAGATGCATATCGCTCACGTTAATCTACTTCCTTGTCCTTGTTTCTGTTCGGGAAGTGAAAGTGATTGATTTTGTTTTGCCTGTGTTCGCCTGTCACCTTTCCATTAGCACTGCATCACACTCATTATTCTTAATTCTCTCTCTCTCTCTCTCTCTCTCTCTCTCTCTCTCTCTCTCTCTCTCTCTCTCTCTCTCTCTCTCCTCTCTCTCTCTCTCTCTCTCTCTCTCTCTCTCTCTCTCTCTCTCTCTCTCTCTCTCTCTCTCTCTCTCTCTCTCTCTCTCTCTCTCTCTCTCTCTCTCTCTCTCTCTCTCTCTCTCTCTCTCTCTCTCTCTCTCTCTCTCTCTCTCTCTCTCTCTCTCTCTCTCTCACACATGCACACACATGCACATGCACACACGCACACGCACACCCACATACACACACGCACACGCACACACACACGCACACCCACATACACACACGCACACGCACGCACACACACACACACACACACACGTGAATAACAAGTGTAATGTGTAAGGGGTCTTAGATCATAGATCCGTGTGTCATTCACAAGGTCTTGTGGATCACGCGCTGGACGCATGATCGCATGATTGCAGCTCATTATCGCCCGATCTATGAGTAAGGCTGTGACACTTCACATACCACACACCCCATCCTCTTGCTCAAGGAGGACAGTAACTGCTTGGTCATCAGTGAAACTTTGCTCCTTGAGCGAGGCGCGAACTCGAGCCTGCTGAGTGACAGGCCAAGACGTTACCACTGAGCTACCAAGCAGAGAGAGTGTGTGTGTGTGTGTGTGTGCGTGTGTGTGTGTGTGTGTGTGTGTGTTTGTGTGTGTGTGTAGTTGTTGTTGTTATAGTAGTAGTAGTAAAAACGGTAGTATTAGTAGCAATAGCAGCAGTAGTAGCAGCAATAGTAGTAGCAATAATAGTAGTAGTAGTAGTAGTAGTATTAGTAGTAGTAGTAGAGAGAGAGAGAGAGAGAGAGAGAGAGAGAGAGAGAGAGAGAGAGAGAGAGAGAGAGAGAGAGAGAGAGAGAGAGAGAGAGAGAGAGAGAGACAGAGACAGAGACAGAGAGAGGGAGAGAGGGGGGGGGGAGAGGAGCTTGTAAGACAACCTTTCACTAGATACATTAACATGATTAACAGATTAACACTAGTCAGATGGGATCCTACTACATTCGAAACACTGTTGTTGGCAAAAGTGTTTGTATACCAATCTTTGAGGTGGTGAGTGTATTGACCTGAGTAAATATCAACATTTAATATTCCAAACCTTAATTTTTAACATCTATCTCATAAATTGCAAATGTTATTTGTTTACTAGCTATAGAAACACATTTTGGGATTACAAGCATTTATATATTCCTAATAAATCAATTTGAATTATACGGAATGACCACGTGAACATCAGTGAACAATTATGATATCGGGCAAGTCTTTCTTGGAGCCAGGTTGTTTTGGTTGAAAGACTTTCTTACGCATATCTTATTTTCCTCTAAGTCATTGATCTGAGATGTGCTGATTTCATAGTGTGCTATATACAATTTCCACATGTTAACTCTTGTTTTTCTGCTTCTCTTATTCACATTTTCTTAATATCCTTTTTTCTTCATTCTTGCCTTGTCCTTACGTCCTTGATTATGTTCTTGCCTGTGACACCGACTCAGCATGGCAGCACCACAGGCAGGAAGGGTAGTGACAATTGGATGATATATAATTTTCTTTCTTGTAAATTTCAATAGATCCTCTTCGTTATTTTTCCTCGATTTATTATGGAAGCTAAATAGAGGTAGCATAAAGCTGAAAAATACACAAAAATAGTTTTGTTTAAATAAAAGCGAATATAAAAGAATATTATGGTATTACTTAATTTTCACATCGCATTTCCCATGATGCACCGCAACATTCTGTTATCTTTTTTTCTTCTAAATCACAAACTGTTGGCGCCAATAGGTTAATTGAGGCAGGATGGACTTGCCTGACTGTTATTTGGCGTAGGTTTTAAGATTTTTTTTTTATAGTGACGCTTCGAATGTTTACGTTCTTTCTTGAATATGTTCAGAACGACGCGATGCTATTGCTTCTACAGACTCAAATGCATATAAACATTGTAAGTTCCGTCTGAGGACAGTATAGGCAGCAATTTCGGTAGTCTTTGGCCAATCGGCCTCGGTGGTTATACCATATAATGAAAAGTGGCATTCGTATATCGGGGGATCGAACCCGGGATCCTAGGTTCCCAGGCCCGAACGATTGACCAC
>JAPQNM010001757.1:102500-112721 GCA_029783475.1 Metacarcinus magister | reverse complement strand
AGAGAGAGAGAGAGAGAGAGAGAGAGAGAGAGAGAGAGAGAGAGAGAGGAGAGAGAGAGAGAGAGAGAGAGAGAGAGAGAGAGAGAGAGAGAGAGAGAGAGAGAGAGAGAGAGAGAGGAGAGAGAGAGAGAGAGAGAGAGAGAGAGAGAGAGAGAGAGGAGAGAGAGAGAGAGAGAGAGAGAGAGAGAGAGAGAGAGAGAGAGAGAGAGAGAGAGAGAGAGAGAGAGAGAGAGAGAGGAGAGAGAGAGAGAGAGAGAGAGAGAGAGAGAGAGAGAGAGAGAGAGAGAGAGAGAGAGAGAGAGAGAGAGAGAGAGGAGAGAGAGAGAGAGAGAGAGAGAGAGAGAGAGAGAGAGAGAGAGAGAGAGAGAGAGGAGAGAGAGAGAGAGAGAGAGAGAGAGGAGAGAGAGAGAGAGAGAGAGAGAGAGAGAGAGAGAGAGAGAGAGAGAGAGAGAGAGAGGAGAGAGAGAGAGAGAGAGAGAGAGAGAGAGAGGAGAGAGAGAGAGAGAGAGAGAGAGAGAGAGAGAGAGAGAGAGAGAGAGAGAGAGAGAGAGAGAGAGAGAGAGAGAGAGAGAGAGGAGAGAGAGAGAGAGAGAGAGAGAGAGAGAGAGGAGAGAGAGAGAGAGAGAGAGAGAGAGAGAGAGAGAGAGAGAGAGAGAGGAGAGAGAGAGAGAGAGAGAGAGAGAGAGAGAGAGAGAGAGAGAGAGGAGAGAGAGAGAGAGAGAGAGAGAGAGAGAGAGAGGAGAGAGAGAGAGAGAGAGAGAGAGAGAGAGAGAGAGAGAGAGAGAGAGAGAGAGAGAGAGAGAGAGAGAGAGAGAGAGAGAGAGAGAGAGAGAGAGAGAGGAGAGAGAGAGAGAGAGAGAGAGAGAGAGAGAGAGAGAGAGAGAGAGAGAGAGAGAGAGAGAGAGAGAGAGAGAGAGAGAGAGAGAGAGAGAGAGAGAGAGAGAGAGAGGAGAGAGAGAGAGAGAGAGAGAGAGAGAGAGAGGAGAGAGAGAGAGAGAGAGAGGAGAGAGAGAGAGAGAGAGAGAGAGAGAGAGAGAGAGAGAGAGAGAGAGAGAGAGAGAGAGAGAGAGAGAGAGAGGAGAGAGAGAGAGAGAGAGAGAGAGAGAGAGAGAGAGAGAGAGAGAGAGAGAGAGAGAGAGAGGAGAGAGAGAGAGAGAGAGAGAGAGAGGAGAGAGAGAGAGAGAGAGAGAGAGAGAGAGAGAGAGAGAGAGAGAGAGAGAGAGAGAGAGAGAGAGAGAGAGAGAGAGAGAGAGAGAGAGCGAGAGCGAGAGACAGAGAGAGAGAGAGAGAGAGAGAGAGAGAGAGAGAGAGAGAGAGAGAGAGAGAGAGAGAGAGAGAGAGAGAGAGAGAGAGAGAGAGAGAGAGAGAGAGAGAGAGAGAGAGAGAGAGAGAGAGAGAGAGAGAGAGAGAGAGAGAGAGAGAGAGAGAGAGAGAGAGAGGAGAGAGAGAGAGAGAGAGAGAGAGAGAGAGAGAGAGAGAGAGAGAGAGAGAGAGAGAGAGAGAGAGAGAGGAGAGAGAGAGAGAGAGAGAGAGAGAGAGAGAGAGAGAGAGAGAGAGAGAGAGAGAGAGATAGAGAGAGAGAGAGAGAGAGAGAGAGAGAGAGAGAGAGAGAGAGAGAGAGAGAGAGAGAGAGGAGAGAGAGAGAGAGAGAGAGAGAGAGAGGAGAGAGAGAGAGAGAGAGAGAGAGAGAGAGGAGAGAGAGAGAGAGAGAGAGAGAGAGAGAGAGAGAGAGAGGAGAGAGAGAGAGAGAGAGAGAGAGAGAGAGAGAGAGAGAGAGAGAGAGAGAGAGAGAGAGAGAGAGAGAGAGAGAGAGAGAGAGGAGAGAGAGAGAGAGAGAGAGAGAGAGAGAGAGAGAGAGAGAGAGAGAGAGAGGAGAGAGAGAGAGAGAGAGAGAGAGGAGAGAGAGAGAGAGAGAGAGAGAGAGAGAGAGAGAGAGAGGAGAGAGAGAGAGAGAGAGAGAGAGAGAGAGAGAGGAGAGAGAGAGAGAGAGAGAGAGAGAGAGAGAGAGAGAGAGAGAGAGAGAGAGAGAGAGAGAGAGGAGAGAGAGAGAGAGAGAGAGAGAGAGAGAGAGAGAGAGAGAGAGAGAGAGAGAGAGAGAGAGAGAGAGAGAGGAGAGAGAGAGAGAGAGAGAGAGAGAGAGAGAGAGAGAGAGAGAGAGAGAGAGAGAGGAGAGAGAGAGAGAGAGAGAGAGAGAGAGAGAGAGAGAGAGGAGAGAGAGAGAGAGAGAGAGAGAGAGAGAGAGAGAGAGAGAGAGAGAGGAGAGAGAGAGAGAGAGAGAGAGAGAGAGAGAGAGAGAGAGAGAGAAGAGAGAGAGAGAGAGAGAGAGAGAGAGAGAGAGAGAGAGAGAGAGAGAGAGAGAGAGAGAGAGAGAGAGAGGAGAGAGAGAGAGAGAGAGAGAGAGAGAGAGAGAGAGAGAAGAGAGAGAGAGAGAGAGAGAGAGAGAGAGAGAGAGAGAGGAGAGAGAGAGAGAGAGAGAGAGAGAGAGAGAGAGAGAGAGAGAGAGAGGAGAGAGAGAGAGAGAGAGAGAGAGAGAGAGAGAGAGAGAGAGAGAGAGAGAGAGAGAGAGAGAGAGAGAGAGAGAGAGAGAGAGAGGAGAGAGAGAGAGAGAGAGAGAGAGAGAGAGAGAGAGAGAGGAGAGAGAGAGAGAGAGAGAGAGAGAGAGAGAGAGAGAGAGAGAGAGAGAGAGAGGAGAGAGAGAGAGAGAGAGAGAGAGAGAGAGAGAGAGAGAGAGAGAGAGAGAGAGAGAGAGAGAGAGGAGAGAGAGAGAGAGAGAGAGAGAGAGAGAGAGAGAGAGAGAGAGAGAGAGAGAGAGAGAGAGAGAGAGAGAGAGAGAGAGAGAGAGAGAGAGAGAGAGAGAGAGAGAGAGAGAGAGAGGAGAGAGAGAGAGAGAGAGAGAGAGAGAGAGAGAGAGAGAGAGAGAGAGAGAGAGAGAGAGAGAGAGAGAGGAGAGAGAGAGAGAGAGAGAGAGAGAGAGAGAGAGAGAGAGAGAGAGAGAGAGAGAGAGAGAGAGAGAGAGAGAGAGAGAGAGAGAGAGAAGAGAGAGAGAGAGAGAGAGAGAGAGAGGAGAGAGAGAGAGAGAGAGAGAGAGAGAGAGAGAGAGAGAGAGAGGAGAGAGAGAGAGAGAGAGAGAGAGAGAGAGAGAGAGAGAGGAGAGAGAGAGAGAGAGAGAGAGAGAGAGAGAGAGAGAGAGAGAGAGAGAGAGAGAGAGAGAGAGAGAGAGAGAGAGAGAGAGAGAGAGAGAGAGAGAGAGAGAGAGAGGAGAGAGAGAGAGAGAGAGAGAGAGAGAGAGAGAGAGAGAGAGAGAGAGAGAGAGAGAGAGAGAGAGAGAGAGAGAGAGAGAGAGAGAGAGAGAGAGAGAGAGAGAGAGAGAGAGAGAGAGAGAGAGAGAGAGAGAGAGGAGAGAGAGAGAGAGAGAGAGAGAGAGAGAGAGAGAGAGAGAGAGAGAGGAGAGAGAGAGAGAGAGAGAGAGAGAGGAGAGAGAGAGAGAGAGAGAGAGAGAGAGAGAGAGAGAGAGAGAGAGGAGAGAGAGAGAGAGAGAGAGAGAGAGAGAGAGAGAGAGAGGAGAGAGAGAGAGAGAGAGAGAGAGAGAGAGAGAGAGAGAGAGAGAGAGAGGAGAGAGAGAGAGAGAGAGAGAGAGAGAGAGAGAGAGAGAGAGAGAGAGAGAGAGAGAGGAGAGAGAGAGAGAGAGAGAGAGAGAGAGAGAGAGAGAGAGAGAGAGAGAGAGAGAGAGAGAGGAGAGAGAGAGAGAGAGAGAGAGAGAGAGAGAGAGAGAGAGAGAGAGAGAGAGAGAGAGAGAGAGAGAGAGAGAGAGAGAGAGAGAGAGAGAGAGAGAGAGAGAGAGAGAGAGAGAGAGAGAGAGAGAGAGAGAGAGAGAGAGAGAGAGAGGAGAGAGAGAGAGAGAGAGAGAGAGAGAGAGGAGAGAGAGAGAGAGAGAGAGAGAGAGAGAGAGAGAGAGAGAGAGAGAGAGAGAGAGAGAGAGAGAGAGAGAGAGAGAGAGAGAGAGAGAGAGAGAGGAGAGAGAGAGAGAGAGAGAGAGAGAGAGAGAGGAGAGAGAGAGAGAGAGAGAGAGAGAGAGAGAGAGAGGAGAGAGAGAGAGAGAGAGAGAGAGAGAGAGAGGAGAGAGAGAGAGAGAGAGAGAGAGAGAGAGAGAGAGAGAGAGAGAGAGAGAGAGAGAGAGAGAGAGAGAGAGAGGAGAGAGAGAGAGAGAGAGAGAGAGAGAGAGAGGAGAGAGAGAGAGAGAGAGAGAGAGAGAGAGAGAGAGAGAGAGAGAGAGAGAGAGAGAGAGAGAGAGAGAGAGAGAGAGAGAGAGAGAGAGAGAGAGAGAGAGAGAGAGAGAGAGAGAGAGAGAGAGAGAGAGAGAGAGAGAGAGAGAGAGAGAGAGAAGAGAGAGAGAGAGAGAGAGAGAGAGAGAGAGAGAGAGAGAGAGAGAGAGAGAGAGGAGAGAGAGAGAGAGAGAGAGAGAGAGAGAGAGAGAGAGAGAGAGAGAGAGAGAGAGAGAGAGAGAGAGAGAGAGAGAGAGAGAGAGAGAGAGAGGAGAGAGAGAGAGAGAGAGAGAGAGAGAGAGAGGAGAGAGAGAGAGAGAGAGAGAGAGAGAGAGAGAGAGAGAGAGAGAGAGAGAGAGAGAGAGAGAGAGAGAGGAGAGAGAGAGAGAGAGAGAGAGAGAGAGAGAGAGAGAGAGAGAGAGAGAGAGAGAGAGAGAGGAGAGAGAGAGAGAGAGAGAGAGAGAGAGAGAGAGAGAGAGAGAGAGAGAGAGAGAGAGAGAGAGAGAGAGAGAGAGAGAGAGAGAGAGAGAGAGAGAGAGAGAGAGAGAGAGAGAGAGAGAGAGAGAGAGAGAGAGAGAGAGAGAGAGAGAGAGAGAGAGAGGAGAGAGAGAGAGAGAGAGAGAGAGAGAGAGAGAGAGAGGAGAGAGAGAGAGAGAGAGAGAGAGAGAGAGAGAGAGAGAGAGAGAGAGAGAGAGAGAGAGAGAGAGAGAGAGAGAGAGAGAGAGAGAGAGAGAGAGGAGAGAGAGAGAGAGAGAGAGAGAGAAGAGAGAGAGAGAGAGAGAGAGAGAGAGAGAGAGAGAGAGAGAGAGAGAGAGAGAGAGAGAGAGAGAGAGAGGAGAGAGAGAGAGAGAGAGAGAGAGAGAGAGAGAGAGAGAGAGAGAGAGGAGAGAGAGAGAGAGAGAGAGAGAGAGAGAGAGAGAGAGAGAGAGAGAGAGAGAGAGGAGAGAGAGAGAGAGAGAGAGAGAGAGAGAGAGAGAGAGAGAGAGAGAGAGAGAGAGAGAGAGAGAGAGAGAGAGAGAGAGAGAGAGAGAGAGAGAGAGAGAGAGAGAGAGAGGAGAGAGAGAGAGAGAGAGAGAGAGAGAGAGAGAGAGAGAGAGAGAGAGAGAGAGAGAGAGAGAGAGAGAGAGAGAGAGAGAGAGAGGAGAGAGAGAGAGAGAGAGAGAGAGAGAGAGAGAGAGAGAGAGAGAGAGAGAGAGAGAGAGAGAGAGAGAGAGAGAGAGAGAGAGAGAGAGAGAGAGAGAGAGAGAGAGAGAGAGAGAGAGAGAGAGGAGAGAGAGAGAGAGAGAGAGAGAGAGAGAGAGAGAGAAGAGAGAGAGAGAGAGAGAGAGAGAGAGAGAGAGAGAGAGAGAGAGAGAGAGAGAGAGAGAGAGAGAGAGAGAGAGAGAGAGAGAGAGAGAGAAGAGAGAGAGAGAGAGAGAGAGAGAGAGAGAGAGAGAGAGAGAGAGAGAGAGAGAGAGAGAGAGAGAGAGAGAGAGAGAGAGAGAGAGAGAGAGAGAGAGAGAGAGAGAGAGAGAGAGAGAGAGAGAGAGAGAGAGAGAGAGAGAGAGAGAGAGAGAGAAGAGAGAGAGAGAGAGAGAGAGAGAGAGAGAGAGAGAGAGAGAGAGAGAGAGAGAGGAGAGAGAGAGAGAGAGAGAGAGAGAGAGAGAGAGAGAGAGAGAGAGAAGAGAGAGAGAGAGAGAGAGAGAGAGAGAGAGAGAGAGAGAGAGGAGAGAGAGAGAGAGAGAGAGAGAGAGAGAGAGAGAGAAGAGAGAGAGAGAGAGAGAGAGAGAGAGAGAGAGAGAGAGAGAGAGAGAGAGAGAGAGAGAGAGAGAGAGAGAGAGAGAGAGAGAGAGAGAGAGAGAGAGAGGAGAGAGAGAGAGAGAGAGAGAGAGAGAGAGAGAGAGAGAGAGAGAGAGAGAGAGAGAAGAGAGAGAGAGAGAGAGAGAGAGAGAGAGAGAGAGAGAGAGAGAGAGAGAGAGAGAGAGAGAGAGAGAGAGAGAGAGAGAGAGAGAGAGAGAGAGAGAGAGAGAGAGAGAGAGAGAGAGAGAGAGAGAGAGAGAGAGAGAGAGAGAGAGAAGAGAGAGAGAGAGAGAGAGAGAGAGAGAGAGAGAGAGAGAAGAGAGAGAGAGAGAGAGAGAGAGAGAGAGAGAGAGAGAGAGAGAGAGAGAGAGAGAGAGAGAGAGAGAGAGAGAGAGAGAGAGAGAGAGAGAGAGAGAGAGAGAGAGAGAGAGAAGAGAGAGAGAGAGAGAGAGAGAGAGAGAGAGAGAGAGAGAGAGAGAGAAGAGAGAGAGAGAGAGAGAGAGAGAGAGAGAGAGAGAGAGAGAGAGAGAGAGAGAGAGAGAGGAGAGAGAGAGAGAGAGAGAGAGAGAGAGAGAGAGAGAGAGAGAGAGGAGAGAGAGAGAGAGAGAGAGAGAGAGAGAGAGAGAGAGAGAGAGAGAGAGAGAGAGAGAGAGAGAGAGAGAGAGAGAGAGAGAGAGAGAGAGAGAGAGAGAGAGAGAGAGAGAGAGAGAGAGAGAGAGAGAGAGAGAGAGAGAGAGAGAGAGAGAGAGAGAGAGAGAGAGAGAGAGAGAGAGAGAGAGAGAGAGAGAGAGAGAGGAGAGAGAGAGAGAGAGAGAGAGAGAGAGAGAGAGAGAGAGAGAGAGAGAGAGAGAGAGAGAGAGAGAGGAGAGAGAGAGAGAGAGAGAGAGAGAGAGAGGAGAGAGAGAGAGAGAGAGAGAGAGAGAGAGAGAGAGAGAGAGAGAGAGAGAGAGAGAGAGAGAGAGAGAGAGAGAGAGAGAGAGAGAGAGAGAGAGAGAGAGAGAGAGAAGAGAGAGAGAGAGAGAGAGAGAGAGAGAGAGAGAGAGAGAGAGAGAAGAGAGAGAGAGAGAGAGAGAGAGAGAGAGAGAGAGAGAGAGAGAGAGAGAGAGAGAGAGAGAGAGAGAGAGAGAGAGAGAGAGAGAGAGAGAGAGAGAGAGAGAGAGAGAGAGAGAGAGAGAGAGAGAGAGAGAGAGAGAGAGAGAGAGAGAGAGAGAGAGAGAGAGAAGAGAGAGAGAGAGAGAGAGAGAGAGAGAGAGAGAGAGAGAGAGAGAGAGAGAGAGAGAGAGAGAGAGAGAGAGAGAGAGAGAGAGAGAGAGAGAGAGAGAGAGAGAGAGAGAGAGAGAGAGAGAGAAGAGAGAGAGAGAGAGAGAGAGAGAGAGAGAGAGAGAGAGAGAAGAGAGAGAGAGAGAGAGAGAGAGAGAGAGAGAGAGAGAGAGAGAGAGAGAGAGAGAGAGAGAGAGAGAGAAGAGAGAGAGAGAGAGAGAGAGAGAGAGAGAGAGAGAGAGAGAGAGAGAGAGAGAGAGAGAGAGAGAGAGAGAGAGAGAGAGAGAAGAGAGAGAGAGAGAGAGAGAGAGAGAGAGAGAGAGAGAGAGAGAGAGAGAGAGAAGAGAGAGAGAGAGAGAGAGAGAGAGAGAGAGAGAGAGAGAGAGAGAGAGAGAGAGAGAGAGAGAGAGAGAGAGAGAGAGAGAGAGAGAGAGAGAGAGAGAGAGAGAGAGAGAGAGAGAGAGAGAGAGAGAGAGAGAGAGAGAGAGAGAGAAGAGAGAGAGAGAGAGAGAGAGAGAGAGAGAGAGAGAGAGAGAGAGAGAGAGAGAGAGAGAGAGAGAGAGAGAGAGAGAGAGAGAGAGAGAGAGAGAGAGAGAGAGAGAGAGAGAGGAGAGAGAGAGAGAGAGAGAGAGAGAGAGAGAGAGAGAGAGAGAGAGAGAGAGAGAGAAGAGAGAGAGAGAGAGAGAGAGAGAGAGAGAGAGAGAGAGAGAGAGAGAGAGAGAGAGAGAGAGAGAAGAGAGAGAGAGAGAGAGAGAGAGAGAGAGAGAGAGAGAGAGAGAGAGAGAGAGAGAGAGAGAGAGAGAGAGAGAGAGAGAGAGAAGAGAGAGAGAGAGAGAGAGAGAGAGAGAGAGAGAGAGAGAGAGAGAGAGAGGAGAGAGAGAGAGAGAGAGAGAGAGAGAGAGAGAGAGAGAGAGAGAGAGAGAGAGAGAGAGAGAGAGAGAGAGAGAGAGAGAGAGAGAGAGAGAGAGAGAGAGAGAGAAGAGAGAGAGAGAGAGAGAGAGAGAAGAGAGAGAGAGAGAGAGAGAGAGAAGAGAGAGAGAGAGAGAGAGAGAGAGAGAGAGAGAGAGAGAGAGAGAGAGAGAGAGAGAGAGGAGAGAGAGAGAGAGAGAGAGAGAGAGAGAGAGAGAGAGAGAGACAGAGAGAGAGAGAGAGAGAGAGAGAGAGAGAGAGAGAGAGAGAGAGAGAGAGAGAGAGAGAGAGAGAGAGAGAGAGAGAGAGAGAGAGAGAGAGAGAGAGAGAGAGAGAGAGAGAGAGAGAGAGAGAAGAGAGAGAGAGAGAGAGAGAGAGAGAGAGAGAGAGAGAGAGAGAGAGAGAGAGAGAGAGAGAGAGAGAGAGAGAGAGAGAGAGAGAGAGAGAGAGAGAGAGAGAGAGAGAGAGAGAGAGAGAGAGAGAGAGAGGAGAGAGAGAGAGAGAGAGAGAGAGAGAGAGAGAGAGAGAGAGAGAGAGAGAGAGAGAGAGAGAGAGAGAGAGAGAGAGAGAGAGAGAGAGAGAGAGAGACAGAGAGAGAGAGAGAGAGAGAGAGAGAGAGAGGAGAGAGAGAGAGAGAGAGAGAGAGAGAGAGAGAGAGAGAGAGAGAGAGAGAGAGAGAGAGAGAGAGAGAGAGAGAGAGAGAGAGAGAGAGAGAAGAGAGAGAGAGAGAGAGAGAGAGAGAGAGAGAGAGAGAGAGAGAGAGAGAGAGAGAGAGAGAGAGAGAGAGAGAGAGAGAGAGAGAGAGAGAGAGAGAGAGAGAGAGAGAGAGAGAGAGAGAGAGAGAGAGGAGAGAGAGAGAGAGAGAGAGAGAGAGAGAGAGAGAGAGAGAGAGAGAGAGAGAGAGAGAGAGAGAGAGAGAGAGAGAGAGAGAGAGAGAGGAGAGAGAGAGAGAGAGAGAGAGAGAGAGAGAGAGAGAGAGAGAGAGAGAGAGAGAGAGAGAGAGAGAGAGAGAGAGAGAGAGAGAGAGAGAGAGAGAGAGAGAGGAGAGAGAGAGAGAGAGAGAGAGAGAGAGAGAGAGAGAGAGAGAGAGAGAGAGAGGAGAGAGAGAGAGAGAGAGAGAGAGAGAGAGAGAGAGAGAGAGAAGAGAGAGAGAGAGAGAGAGAGAGAGAGAGAGAGAGAGAGAGAGAGAGAGAGAGAGAGAGAGAGAGAGAGAGAGAGAGAGAGAGAGAGAGAGAGAGAGAGAGAGAGAGAGAGAGAGGAGAGAGAGAGAGAGAGAGAGAGAGAGAGAGAGAGAGAGAGAAGAGAGAGAGAGAGAGAGAGAGAGAGAGAGAGAGAGAGAGAGAGAAGAGAGAGAGAGAGAGGAGAGAGAGAGAGAGAGAGAGAGAGAGAGAGAGAGAGAGAGAGAGAGAGAGAGAGAGAGAGAGAGAGAGAGAGAGAGAGAGAGAGAGAGAGAGAGAGAGAGAGAGAGAGAGAGAGAGAGAGAGAGAGAGAGAGAGGAGAGAGAGAAGAGAGAGAGAGAGAGAGAGAGAGAGAGAGAGAGAGAGAGAGAGAGAGAGAGAGAGAGAGAGAGAGAGAGAGGAGAGAGAGAGAGAGAGAGAAGAGAGAGAGAGAGAGAGAGAGAGAGAGAGAGAGAGAGAGAGAGAGAGAGAGAGAGAGAGAGAGAGAGAGAGAGAGAGAGAGAAGAGAGAGAGAGAGAGAGAGAGAGAGAGAGAGAGAGAGAGAGAAGAGAGAGAGAGAGAGAGAGAGAGAGAGAGAGAGAGAGAGAGAGAGAGAGAGAGAGAGAGAGAGAGAGAGGAGAGAGAGAGAGAGAGAGAGAGAGAGAGAGAGAGAGAGAGAGAGAGAAGAGAGAGAGAGAGAGAGAGAGAGAGAGAGAGAGAGAGAGAGAGAGAGAGAGAGAGAGAGAGAGAGAGAGAGAGAGAGAGAGAGAGAGAGAGAGAGAGAGAGAGAGAGAGAGGAGAGAGAGAGAGAGAGAGAGAGAGAGAGAGAGAGAGAGAGAGAGAGAGAGAAGAGA
>JAPQNM010001757.1:82500-90000 GCA_029783475.1 Metacarcinus magister | reverse complement strand
CAAAAGCATTCCATCCCATTCTATTCATCTTTTGATTTTTTTTTTTTTCCATGATCTGGATATGCACCAATTCCCTGTCCTAAGGCTGGGATCACACATTCACAATTTTGAACCGCGACGGACGACGACGCTTGAATTTTCCAAATCCTGGTCCATCTCATATGAAAATTGGCCGATGGCTCGCGATATGTTTGTAATCGTGGAACATCGGTAGGGTATAAGAACTGAATTACGACTCTTACGACGTAATGTGACCGTCGCATAAGGTCGTAATAGAGTCGTAATTCAGTCGTAGTGAACCCCGACCAGTCTTGAAAGTATGGCCAAGATGTATTACGACGTTACAAGACAAATCCCGATGGGCATAAATTGATCAGGGATTGCAAACGATGTGATTACGACTGATTAAGACATGTCGTGGAAACGTGTCGGGACCCTTGCCTAGCTATATAATCCGAGGGAGGACACACCTCCATCATCTCTAATTCATTATCTCCCAATAATAAAGTAGGGCTGCTTCCTGTGGCAGGGACATATGCAGGAAGGCTAGGCTCAGATGTAAGGGTGGGAAGGCTAGGCTCAGATGTAAGGGTGGGAAGGCTAGGCTCAGATGTAGGGGTGGGAAGGCTAGGCTCAGCTGTACGGATGGGAAGGCTAGGCTCAGATGTAGGGGTGGGAAGGCTAGGGTCAGATGAAGGGGTGGGAAGGCTAGGCTCAGATGTAAGGGTGAGAAGGCTAGGCTCAGATGTAGGAGTGGGAAGGCTAGGCTCAGCTGTACGGATGGGAAGGCTAGGCTCAGATGTAGGGGTGGGAAGGCTAGGCTCAGATGTAGGGGTGGGAAGGCTAGGCTCAGATGTAGGGGTGGGAAGGCTAGGCTCAGATGTAGGGGTGGGAAGGCTAGCCACAGATGTAGGGGTGGGAAGGCTAGGCTCAGCTGTAGGGGTGGGAAGGCTAGGCTCAGATATAGGGGTGGGAAGGCTAGGCTCAGATGTAGGGGGTGGCAGGTGGTGGCATGGGTGATGATGTAGCATCCTCCTCCTGACGAGGGAAATCAGTCTTGGTTTTCTTTGCCCCAGCTTTCTTGTCCGTTCTTTCCTTCACCATCTTGAAGAGTGCTTGGAGAAGTGCTTGCTGTGTGGGACTAGAGTAGACTGGCCGGGCCGACTATATATATCGTATAAATATCGTGGTCCGTCAAAGCGTTGCCACATCGAGACAACGGTTTTTGTGATGCCGATGATGCCAGACGGCACACGATTTTTCGTAGATAATAACATTGGTCACCATAGAATCTTTATCGTACCACGATGAACCACGACACAATTATGATTATGTTACGATGGTCGGGATTATCTCCCGATGAATGACAGTTGGAACAGAAAACTACGACGGTTTTGGGCCGGTGGAAATTGTCTGGATGTAGGGAGACGACTGAGGATGCTTGGCGAAGCAGCGCAGCGCACCCCGATACACCACGTTTTGCTTCTTGATGGTCGAGAGCGGGTCGTAATTCACTACCCGATGCACCTATTTAAAACGTCGCTGTCCGTCGCGGTTCAAAATCGTGAATGTGTGATCTCAGCCTAAGTAAATGTATTCTTGCACACATTCTATTAATTCATCATTTATTTTCATTTCATGGTCTAGCTACCAGACCAAGTATGTACTTGTTGAACATCATCTTAGTGTTCTTCATATTCGTCTTTAAACTCACTGTCTGACTTTTTTTCTGTGCAACTGCAAAATCATATGTTGTAGTTCATCTGTCGATTTGCTTATTAGAGCAATATCATCAGCATATCAATGATTATTTAGATATTGTCCATTTATCTGAATTCCTGACTTTTCCCATTCCAAGTTCTTAAAAAAGTTTTTTTTAAAACCCCCGTGAACAGTTTAGGAGAAATAGTGTTGCCTTGTCCAACCTCTTTCTGCATTAATATTTTATTGCAATGCTTTCCCTTAGGATGTCTTCTAATATCTACACATGTATTTCCTCTACCTCCTTTCTCGTTTCTCGTGAGAGCTTACATACCTGCTGACGTTTCTAGTGAGTTAAAGGATTTTTAATTGTTTATAAAAAACATGCATAGCGAATCAGTTTATTCTGCATATTGTTCAACTACTTGATTAACATCATGGACGTTGTCAGTTGTTGCATAACCACACTGGAAACTGCATGCTCTCTCGGCTAGTTTGAGTCCAGCGTTGCATTAATTCTATTCGTGAGCAATTTTGTATACAACAGACAGTAAACCTATTGGACACTAAATGTTACTGTATATGGTGTTGCGACCAGGTGTAGTTAACTGTACTTGCTTCTTTTCCTACCATCTCTGGTTATCAAACTGATTAAATTCACTGAGAGCTGACGTTACACTAATACAAAAAATAACCTTCGCCAACACAACGAGATTTACACTGAACACATCAGTAAATTTTTTGTCAAAATCTATACCAAGGAATCCTTTTTTGTCTACTTGAATGATATCATTATTTAAAATAGTTGGGTTTGGTAGTGGTTGGTAACTAGTGATAACATGTAGTTAGTCTTGGCGGTATATACAGAAAGTCGGTTACCTAAGCACTAGTTTGAAAATTTCAGGAGTTCTGCTTTTGCTTTATTGATTATGTCTATTGGTTTATTTCCAGTCATATAAAAAACTTGAGTTGTCCGCAAATAAGATTGTGTTTAGTGATTCAGATATGTTACAGATGTAGATCAATATAGGTCCCAGTATACTTCCTAGGTCTACTATCTTGGTTTGGGAAGGTATATTGTTAAGAAATGTATATTGTGTTCTGTTACATAAATAGGAGCTGAACCAATCATGGATACATCCGCGAATTCCATATTAGTACATTTCATCTAGAAGAATATTAAGTTGAACTGTGTCGAAAGCTTTTCGGAAGTCGATGATAAGGGATATGATGGATTTATTTTCATTAGTTGCAGAATAAAGGTCAGATGTAAAAGGCTTAATTGCGTCAAAGGTACTCAAACCCGGTCTAAAGCCAAATTGTTTATCATTTAAGATTTTCATTTTGCCTGGAAATAACTTTGTTTTTTTCCATAAATGCTTAAATTTTTTTTTAATTTTGCTAAAATTGAAATAGGTCGGTAATTTGATAGGACTGCTTTACTACCTGTTTTATGGATTGGGATTATTTTGCAAAGTTCGAGTTTGTCAGGAAAGATGCCTGTCTTAATTGATTGGTTAAAAAAAAGGGTAAGAGGATTGACACATATATTTGTCTTCTTTTATTATGATTGCTGGTATCTCATCAATGTGTCTTTTTTTTTTTTTAAAGAAATTTTATTATTTTTACTATATCAACATTTTTATTATGGGCATTACCATAGAGTCTGGGTAGATTCCGCGGAGATAAGAGTTGTGGGATGTTTGTGTGGGAGGAAGTTTGCCAGCAAGCTCAGAGGCGATCTTTGAACAAACAACCATTTAAAGCGTCAGAAATTTCATGCGTGGTATTCTTGATTTTATTGTTGTGGGTTATTGAGTTGTTTGTGGTATATATTCTAGTCATGATATTTGATAGTTTATTTATTGTTTCCCATATCTTTTTTTTTTTTTAATTTAAAATCTTGAAATGTTTGTAGGTAATAGGTTTTTTTTGTGAGTTTAATGAAGTTATTCAAGTAGTTGCTATAGTTTTTGTACACCTCAAAGTTAATGATTCCTAGTTTATATGATTTATACAAGGAACATTTACGTTGTATAGATTTTAAAATTCCTTGGGTGATCCATGTTTTTTGTAGTCTTTTAGTCGATACTAATTTTGATATTTTAGGAAAACATGAGTAGTAAATGTTATATACTGTATCTAGAAATAAATTGCATTTTGTATTTGTATCATGGTATGTCAGTAAAGAATTTTAATACATTTTTGAGAGCTCCGTTTTATATTTCGTACAATTCTCGACGTTTCTTAGTCTAAAGGTTATTTTATGTTTCTTGTAAGTTTGTCTAGGATTGAGAGATTTAGAAATAGTGGAAAGTGGTCGCTTTTCATTAAAAGGGCAATAGCTAAGGGAAAACAAATAAGTAAAAAAAAAATCCCGCTTGTCGCCAGACCCTGTAAAGAAGACAGTAAGAGAATAGAATCACGGGGTGGAGATCCAGTTAACATTAGAGGTGTCTTGACACTCCTCTCTTGAAAGAGTTCAAGTCATAGGCAGGTGGAAAAACAGACAAAGGAAGAGAGTTCCAGAGTTTACCAGTGTAAGGGATGAAAGAGTGAAGGTACTGGTTAACTCTTGCATTAGGAAGATGGACAGAATAAGGATGAGAAGAAGTAGAAAGTCTTGTGCAGCGAGGCCGCGGGAGGGGGGGAGGCATGCAGTTAGCAAGTTCAGAAGAGCAGTCAGCATGAAAATAGCGGTAAAAGATAGATAAAGATGCAACATTGCGGCGGTGACTTAAAGAATCAAGAAAGTCAGTTAGAGGAGGAGAGTTGATGAGACGAAAAGCTTTAGACTCCACCCTGTTTAAAAGAGCTGTGTGAGTTGAGCCCCCCCAGACATGTGAGCCATACTCCATACATGGGCGGATAAGGCCCCTGTACAGAGCAAGCAGCTGAGAGGGAGAGAACAATGGACGCAGACGCCATAGGACACCTAACTTCTTGGAAGCTGATTTAGCAAGAGTAGAGATATGAAATTGCTAGTTTAGATTTTTAGCAAAGGATAGACTGAGTGTGTTTAATGTGGTGGAGAGGGGAAGTTGAGTGTCATTGAAGAAGAGGGGATAGTTATCTGGAAGGTTATGTCGAGTAGATAGTTGTAGAAATTGAGTTTTTGAGGCATTGAACAAAACTAGGTTTGCTCTGCCCCAATCAGAAACAAGTGAAAGATCAGAAGTTAAGCGTCCTATAGCATCTCGCCTTGAGTCATTTAATTCTTGTTGGGTTGGGCGTCTGTTGTACGAGATGCTTAGTGGAAGGATAAGGATACCAGAAGAGGTGGGAAGTGTAAAATTAGTCCATATATGGTCCATGAGGGAAGGAGAAGCTGTGAAATTATCGTCAGGAAATCTTGTTATTGAGGGAAATAGTTGAAAGATTGCATTGTGCTTAGGAAATTGTTTATTGTTGGGTGTGTATCGTGCTCGAGTAACTTAATGTTAAAATCTCCTAAAACGATAGTTTGGTTATCAGTAAAAAAAATCTTTGTGAGAAAAACTTATCCATGAATGAGTTAAACTTATTAACTTTTTGGTGTTTATCATGGAAGAAATGATGTAACGATGTGACTTCGATAGTACAAAGCTCTATATCATCATCACACAGACAGTAATCACTAAGCAGGCCACTGAGTATGTTGCAATAGGCGAGTCCAACATCTTCCCGCAAAGCCAAATTGTCAACTGGAGATCCCCTAATTTTCGCTCAGGGTGTGAACGAGTCTCAAAAATACGCACACTTCTATGGTGTTATACTTCTATTCAACACACTGTCATACCTTGCTATGTTCTTTATTATATTTGTTGGTGATTTCTTAACACATTTTAACTAGATTTCATCCGTATATTGATGCATTTTTAATTTTTTTTATTTATTCGTGTTTTACTTAAAGCCCAATTATAGTAATATACCAGCACGATATGTGGAAAAAGAAAGCTGGTTGCCTTCTTTGTGGGTTACTATATGATATAAGAAATATTGCAGCAGTTACAAATGCATGTATTTTACAATATCTGATAAATAATACATTTCGTGTTGAGGCCACCCTGCTGCCAGACGAAAGACTATGGTGGTGCTGTAAACTGTAAATATTGATGTAAAACTTGCTCATGTCCATTGTCGATATCTTATAGGCCGCATAGATGTTAGTAAAGGCTAATCTTGGGCTATTACTACGAAAATAGCCTTTGTTTACGTTGCCGGAATGTTATCGTACTTGTCCTTGGACGGAGCGTGTTCACACTTTCGTTACATTCTGTGAGAAATTAGGGGATCTCGAGTTGGCAATATGGATTCCCGGCGGTATGTTAGAGTCGCCTATTAACGTAGATTGCCACACCACCATAACCTTCAGGCCAATGCGTATGGTAGGATTTGAATTTTTTAATTTAATTTAATGGCGCGGTGTTAGGTTTGAGCCAGGTTTCAATAATGCATAATATGTCGGGAAGCCTTGGGAGGGATTCAAGAAGGAATATCAGGTAGTCATAATTTTTGTTTAAAAAGCAAAAATTTACATAAAATATGTTAAACTGATCTATACAATTTACAGAAATGGCAGATATATACGAGTTGATATCATAATATTTACATATATCATTAATGTTTAATGAGTTGTGCATAGAGTTCAGTATTTCAATACCTACATTATTTCCATCATGGCTGTCATCATCATTAGGTTTCTCAGGTAGGGAGGGGCCACTAATTATCACTGTATCTCTACGCTCGTACTGATCAACGTCATCAATGGTAGTTTCTAGATGGGTTATTTTAGATTCAAATGCACTTATTTTGGATTCCAAATTATCAATTTGTTTGTCTTTTGCTCTATTTGAACTGTCAATTTTGGTGAGGAATGAGTCAAACTGTGTTTGAATGACTTTGCAAATAATGTTTATCAGAGACAGCATTTCACCTGAGAAGTTGGTGTTGGATAGTTCCTTGGAGATTATCTCAGCTACGTCAGGCACAACAGTGGTGTTGTCGTCTGCATTGTTGTCGTGGATGGCGCCAACATCGGGACAATTTATTGCCCATCTATGTTATCTTCGTTATCCGTCTGTTTATTTCTACTCCGAGTTGAAGTAGGGACCACTACAGCGTCAATGATGTTAACACGCGGCGGAAATAGTACTGTAGATGGGAAATACCACGGATGTGGATGGTCCTGGGTATTGTTTACGTTGTTGGCGCTGAAATACCTTCAAACAAAATTCCAAACCACGCTACTAATTGGCGCAGGCCGACCATCTAAAGCCTCCATTAAGGCTACCGATGTGAAGGGTAAATGATAATAAAAAAAATAGAAGTTAAACTCTCCTTGGGCTGAGTGTTTTAAAGTTAGCAGATAAAATATAGAAAAAAAACACAACACTCTGTGGAGTAAAGATTTTCATCCTAGAGTTACCAAAAGGACTTCCTACCATTAAGCTCTGCATTGAAGCCCACCAGCCAATCCTATGGGTTAGGTTGGCGGGAGTTCTGGGGCCCCATTTTCGACAACTTATAGTCCAGTGGGGCGAGTATAGTAACATTCATCATCTCCCATTACTCAATCATAATCCATAAACATCCATTAGTAGTGGTAACGAAATTGGGTTGCTATTGTACCGATCAGTTCAAGCTCTTATCAGCATTAGACAGTTATGATTTTTCACAGAATTGGGAAAGAAAGGAGGTGGTAATAAGCGGTATAAGGAAGTGGCAACAGCCAAGGTGACACAGAGGCTTTTTAACTAATAAAATTAAGCGTTGGTAAAGGCTAGAAAGGGTCTGATCTTGTGTGGGCATGCAGGCTCC